>JAWDEX010000016.1:4685544-4699154 GCA_035221805.1 Trichilia hirta | reverse complement strand
TATTATTTATTTGTCTTGTATTTTTTAATGTAGGATTCACACACTCAAATTTGAACTCAACAATCTCCTTCTCAAATGTGGGTCATTTTCACTTTAAACACACTTTTTTTTTTGTAACCTGGAACTCTAGCTTTAGTCAGACCCTTCGAATCCTCTAGACAGCATCAAATCGGGGATTGTCTAGCACCATGCCCCTTCCTCTCCTGGACACGCACTTACTTATAGCTTGTGCAGAAGTAACAGTCAGGCTCAGGATCGAACCCAAGACCTTTAAGATCAAAGGTTATGTCACCTTACTAGTTTGGCTGCAACTTTAAGGGCTCCTTTAAACATTCATACTTGAACCTAACAATCATACTTGAATTTAAAAACTACTTTTAACCTAAAATCTTAAAGCATTGAGTTTATGGGTCCATTATATTTATATATTATTTATTTGCCTTGTATTTTTTCAATGTAGGATTCACACACTCAAATTTGAACCCAACAATCTCCTCTTTAAATGTGGGTCATTTTCACTTTAAAGACTCATACTTGAACCTAATAATCTCTCTCAAGTGTGAGTCTCTTTTACATTGGGCTTGGCCCTTACTTACTTTTCAAACGGAAGCTTTTTTATATTTAAGTATTACAGTGTTACTAAAAATTTATACTCTTATTAAACCCATCTCGCTTATCTTGAAATGCAAACTTGCCAATGCTTTGCTTCTCCTTAAATGAAAACTTTTTTATATTCGAGTATTATAATATTACCAAAAGCCCGTACTTTTATTAAATTCGGCCCGCTTATTTTGAAATGCATGTCTGTCAATACTCCATTTAGAGTCACGTGAAAAATGAATGTGCTTTTTTTCTACAGAAACTGGGCCTTATAACTTTACCTTAGACTAGCTCATTTTTGGGAGGGCCATTCTCAGGCTTTACATTTTTAGAAGTTCATAACTCGTCATTATTTTTTTATAAAGATAGCAACTATGAAAACACGTATATTTGTCTTCATATTCGCATTTTTTTCGAATTATAGGTCTAATACAACTTGTTATGTCAATTTTGGCAATGCGAGTGCTTCATGGGCATGCAGATGAGGATTCAAAACCCGTCCTAGGAAGTATAAATGGCTATTCACCGATAACTCCAACTCCCCTATATAGGAAACAGTTAGGGAAATGAGAGAATAATTATACTGTCACATCAATCCCATAAGACAATGAAAACATCTTCAGGTGAAAATCCATATATAGCATATGAAGAATAACTCACCAGACACTTCCAGTTTTTCCACGAGCATCAGTGATGATCCAATGTCTTCTGAGAAGTTGAAGAGGATGATCTGAATTATTGGTAATTCTTACCCTATATGCAAAAAAGTACAGCCCCTTTGAAGTTTGACTTCGGCTATTGATGTACACACTCCTAATTTGAACACTTATCACCTGAAAAATCAACGTATGCCATAAACTTGTCCATCAAGAATGTCAGGAGGTCTTCACTTGTATATACTAAAATGAAGTGTCGGATGGACCAGACTGAACAATACATCAGATAATTATACAACAAGAGAACATTTCACGCAAAAATTTTTGCTTCACATCAGCCAGCAAAAACCAATTACATAGTCCCGTGAAAACGGAACAATATTTGCAATAATAATCAGATTTTTCCTATACCAAGGTTGTTGCATCACTCAAATATTTCAAGAGAGAGTGTGGGGCTATGTCCTTTAGTTCATTCCAATACCTAGCAGCATCCTGGTAAACAATACAATAGCAGAAAAGACATCGTAAGGAAACCGGTAAATGCAATGCCTTGGCATATAACTACAAGTAGCATCAAACACTGCCAAAATGTAGCAGCCAACAATTTACTCTGAACACATAAAAAGACAAAAGGGAAACAGGGTTGGGTTTTGTGACGGATAAATTGATATATGTACAATGTCAATAACTTTCCTATATCAGACACATTGTATGCATTCCTCAACCAATATCACTCTACATCTTAACCATTGTTATCGAGGTCTACAAATCAGTTCATACTTGCACAAAAGATGATGATATTCCCGAGCACTACATAATTCTTTTAATCCCTTAATGGAAAGTAGCTACCTACACAGGCATGATTAGTAACGGATGCTAACACTTTGCATTCATTGTGCTCATTATTAACTAAACATAATAAGGAAAGGCACATACTGTTACATCAGTTACTCACGGACAAGTCAAAACTTTCCTCAACTACTATCTGTTTCATTAACCTCCGAAGCCGAAGAACAGGCTCCTCTTCCTGAATGACTTCAACGAATCACGAATTCTTGCAGCTTCTTCGTAATCCTAATTAATACGAACACAAACTTAGTAAACTATTCCATCATCCTCAAAAGCACAACTCTTCATTCATTTGGTAGCGATAAAATACAAAAGATATCCAAAAAAGCACTGAGAAATTGAAACGATAGAAGCTGATTGAAATGGGTCGAGAGCGCTTACTGGGGAACTATAGTTCAAAGAAATTTTTTTGCTGCTATCTATCTACTTTTGAGTAAAAACAAGTGCTAGTTTTGCGAAACAGATTGCAAAATTTCGCTATTTTTTCAGAAAAGAAAAACGCTTTGAAATGTTCATTAATAAATTAACAAAAAATAAAATTACTAGCCTTGGATTTGGCGGCAACTTTCATTTGCTGCTTCAATAGTGCATAAGTTTGACCACGGGACAAAAAGAACTCGGACTCAACTCAACCGAATCAGACTTCGAACTCAAACTCCCTCCACCACAACTACCTCCGTCTCGGCCGTCATCACAGGCTACAACTCCATACGTTCTCGTAAGATCTTTACAACCCCAACTACCCTTCTCCTTCCCTAGTCCCAATCCATGGAATCATAAGTCTCTCAACCCATTAAACTATGCCTTGTCGTCGCATTGAACTCAGTAAAAACTTTAAGACTTAATGCATATATCTTTATATTCTTATAATTTCATTCTCTTCGAATCATCTGAGTTGCAATGGTTCGTGTTGAATTTGAAACTCTGGAAGCGAGCTAATGAGAAATGTTCGGGTTCGGTTGTTGGTATGTTTTTTACAGGATTTTATATGTTTGTGTGCTGTGCAGACATTATCTATGTCGTAAAATGGAAGCTTTCGAATTAACCCTACGCAGTTACGCTCTCAATAATTGGCAGGCATAAATGTGCGAGGATACCAATGAGATGTAAGGGGCAATGGATTTTTCATGGGTTTGGGCAATTGTGGTTGTTTCGCTTGGTTGTTTGGTGTGTGCTTTTATTTATATTTTATCAAAATTTTTATTCTCAAATAAAATGACAACAAAAGGCACTTACAAATATAGTTAAATACACACCATACTGTGATCAAGTTTATTAAAACTCTTTGCCGACAGGGCTATTCTCGTAATTTTATTTTGTTGCAAACTCTTTTCTATGAACGGCAAGTGAGATGGACACTTCTCAGTGGATCAATTGGACGGACTTATATAAAATCATAAGCAAATATGATAAAAGCAGTATTGCGAGGGAAACTTAATTATTAAAGACAAAAGGAGGAATAAAAAAAAAATATTTTTATTTTTTATTTTAAATATACATATTTATTTTTTGATTTTTAAATGTTTGAATATAACTATTAAGTTATTTATATTTATAAAAAATATTTCAATATGGTATTTTGAGATATATAATCTTGTGTAGAATTAAATATTATACGAATAAATTATTGTCTATTTGGGTATTTTTTATTGGATCTATACCTAATTTATTATTATAATAATTTTTAATATTTTTTAAAATAATTCTAATAATATGTCAAATTAAATAATTTTAACGAGTAATAATAATATTAATTTGAATATAACTGTTGACATTAATTTAAAATAATAAGAATTTATTAATTAGATAATACACTTACATCAAACCAAATTATGTTTTAAAAATAAGCAACTTTGATATAAATTTATTCAAACTTTAAATTTAAATCAAACTAAACAATATTATACCACAACATATTATATGAGGCAATAAGGAGAGATGAAACAAACCATTATGTTTAAAATCTTAAAAAATAATTGAATTCAATAAGAACGTTTTTAAGAATATAAAATTTTATTTTATTGAGACTTACAACTTTTCGCAATTAAATTAAGGAATTTAAAGTAATTAAATTAAATTCAGATAGTTTAAATAAAACTTTAGATATAAGTTGATAAAACAAATATTTTTTACAGATATGAAGTTTAATATTTAGAATTTAGATAAAAGAAAAATCATTTAATTTATAGAAATAATTTAATATTTAAACATTTAAATAAAAGTGTAATGAATATAATAATTATGAAACTAATGAAGTGGTGTTAATAGCAGCCCTCAACCATAATGAATTTTTATTTTAATTTATAATAATATTAGGGATATAAAATATTTTTACAAATTTTATTTACAAACTATTATGATATTATAATACTAATTAATCTGCATCGTTTATTTCTAATTGGTTGGTTTACTTTATTTACTCTTAGTAATTATATTGATTTATATTTTTATTAACTAATAATAATAAGTTTTGTACATTAAAATTTATAAAAAAAAGTTATATCCTTGACAACACTCTTTAATTTATGGGTAACTAAAATGATTTAAATTACTTTTAAAAAATATTTACTTGGTATTAATACGAGTCACTTTTTTATTTGCTTTCATATTATAAATAATAAGTATATTTTAAAATTAATGCAAATATATTTATCCGTGGATCTATAATTAATCTCAAGAGTAAATTCCATAAAAATTAAAAAAGGGTTATTAACAATTATCTCGACAAAAATATGATAATATTTAACTTAAATAATAAAAATAAAAAATAAACACTTAATTTTCATCTTTAATCAGAATATGATTTGCAATTATTTACGTACTTTTATAAGTAATAACAAAATTAAATATTATAATTTTTTTTGTTACGAGAAGAGGAATTTAAACTTGTGATTGGGATCTTCAGGTTAAAATAGTTAAAAGGGCGTGGTTATCATTAAAACAATGTTTACAATTACAAATTAGATATAATTATATATTTATTATTTATCATTGTAATATACATTTATTATTATTTTAAATAAAAAATTAATTAAATATTTTGAAAATTTAAATTTTTTTTATTACTAATATATATTTAATTGTTAGATAGTGACAATATTTAATATTCTAAATAAAAAATTAATTAAATATTTAATATATTTTTAAATTTTTTAATCTTATTTATTATTAATATATATTTAATTGTTGGATAGTAATAATATTTAATAAAAGGAAAAATATTATTTTTTTAAATTATTAGTGATAGATGTGTAAATTTTTTAATATTTAGTTTAACTATTGAGTATATAGTTTTATTTTATTTTTAATAATAAGTAAATATATATAATGTAATAATATAAGATTGGTAAATAATTATATTTAATTTTATTAATATATATAAGATTATAAAAATATTTTAAAATAATTTTTTTAAGAAAAAAATGGGACAAATTATAATTTTTTATGATTTATTATTTAAATAAAATATTTTTAAATTTTTGAGAAAGAAAGTGATAACAACCAAAATAAAAACAGGGCAAGGAACATGAGACATCCACCGAACATGTCATGTCATAACGTGTGAACTGTGGCTATGCAATGTCCGTGAACCATGGGGCTTCCATTTATATATTTATTTATTATGAAAACTAAAATTCTGAAACGGTACGTCTCTCCTTCCCTTGCCAAACATTTTCAGTTAATGGAATGGAACCCAACACATAACGTGACTCGTCAACAAACTAACCCAAGTGGAACACCACACCGGGTTGGGTTGGGTTGGTTGAACCCATTTGTCATCAGACAAAAAAATGGTCACACTTCCTTCCATTACTTACCACCCCATCTCTGATCTCTGATGCCTTGTCTGCAACATCTTCAGGATTTTGTAAAATATATTTTTCACTTATATTGTAAGCTCGTAAACATCGTGATTCTCACCTCCCACTACCCCTTTTTTCTTTTTATTAATTCTCCATAAATTTACGTAACTTAGATGATTGGTCATTTGTTTGTCTCTTTCTCGAATCCACCAACACCCATTTACTTTTCGTAGCTATAAATTTAATAAAGATGAACGAAAATGGGGTGTATTTACGAAAATATCCCCCGGGGGCTGAAATTTAATTGTTCCATGGGAGAGTACAGAATGTCGGTAAAAGAAGATGCATTTAACCTTGAGCTAAATGGCTATAGAATATTTATCCTCTGCAATTTAATCTTAACCGTTCAAATCGAAAATGGTGGAGATGGAAATTACTTTTTCCGTTTGATCGCCATTCTCTGTTTCTTTTTCATTATCTTTTGCAACAATATTATGTAAGATAATATTATAGATAAAAAATTTATGTAAAATTTAATAAATAATATTATATAATTATTATCTTTTTATTTTTTATTAATACAATAATATATATAATTGTTATATTTTTTATTTTCGTAAATTTTTATTTATCTAATAAAAATATATGATAATTATACAATATATCACATTAATTTATAAAATAATACATTTCTAACATTTAAATAAATGTTTGTTTAACTTACAAAATTTATTTTTAAGAGAGACATATTTTTTTAGTACTTTTTAAATTTATAAAATAATAAAAAATATTATAAATATATTTGATATTTAAAAATATTAAATCGATTTTGTTTTTTTATAATGAAATTTTTTTTGCCTTTTATGATTTTTTTTTTTGCATATTACAACTGTTTTTTACTTAAATTTGATAACAATTTTTAATTTAATATTTTTATTTTTCTATATATTTTTTTAATCTTTATATTTTACAGAACAAAAATACTTTAATATAAATTAATATTTTATTTAATTTCTTATTATGCCCAAGATAATAGATCAACTTGCCTTTTTCCTACCAAATATATTATTGCTGTCTTTATCCCAAAAGACTTACTACTTATATATGATAAATTTAGTGTACACACACTTCTTTGAAAACTATAATTGTCGAAAATAATTCTATCTGTGACAAGCGAGAAAATTCGTTTTCCTTACGAAAATCTAGCTCCTGTTACAATAAAATTATTTATTATATTAAGATATAAAGAATAACTTACATATTCATTCATCATTAAAAAAAAAATGACTAATATATTAAAACATTTTTTCCGTCTCATTAATTATTATCAAGTATTACCTGAGGATCAAATGATATTTTTAATCACAAAATAACTGAAATTAAAAGCAATTTTTGTATGGCTATATTATTTATTCCTACAAATTAATTATTCTATATTTTCATAAAAATTATAATAAAAAATAACATATATATTTATTTATTAATCTATATAAATAAAAAAAATTATATTTTTAATAATAATAATGTAATGCTAATTCCCAAAAGCTCTTAATAAAACTGTAATTATCACATAAGAATATCTTTTGGAAGCAGAGGTGCTTTCCAACTGACTCCGGCATTAGGGAAAAGCAAAGAATTTAGGACAGAATTTGGTGTCTCTGCTTATAAGAGACCTCCAGACGGGAGGGTATTTTGGTCAATCCATTTCCCATCAGTGAACCAAAAGCCTTATTTTAATAAAGGAAAAATAAAAATATAATTACTGGTGGGAGAGGAAAACGAAAAGAAAGCTGACGAGGTGAAAGAGAACGCCACCACTAACATTAACAACACCACCAACACCACCAACAAGAAGTCTATCGTACAATTACAAAATGGAATCATCGGTTTTTCTTCTCGGCCTTAACCTTAACCACTCAACAAGTCTTTTCTTTATACCACACTATTATCAATATCATCGCTACCCTCATCTATACCGATGATGGTTCTTTTTTCCATCTTATCCTAGCTTTCTCTTTGTCTTATTCTTCTTCGCGTTTTTACCGCTCGCTTTTGTGGATTCTCCAATATCTTCAATCTCAGCTACTGATTTTATTATCTTCCAGCCGTTTCTGATTCATCTGGGTTCTTAAAAAAGGCGAGAAAGAAGGACATTATATTTACATTCTATTAGTATATCCTCCGTTTCTTTTTGATTGAATGCATACACACTGTTTTGTTATTAATTTGTGTCGTGGGGTTAATGAGAGAAAAGTTTTCTTTTTTTATTCAGATTCTCAATAGTATGCGAAGTAAAGGAAGATAACACAGACAGGGATTGTTATTTCTTGATTTCTGAAATAGGGAAAAACGTTTTGTTGACATGATTAAATTGCTGTATTTGCTAAATGGAGCATTCAGTTTTTCTGGGCTTCAAATGCAATGAAGCATTTTGGTTGTAGATTGGTTTCCAAGCTTCTATACCATGTTTCAATAGTGGTCCTCCCTTTTTTTTGATGTTTTTGCTGCAAAGATAAATTATTTATGTATATAATTTGTTGAAAATTTTGATGTATTTCTTTTGGGTAAGCTTCGCTGGTTCATCTTATTATTATTTGAGTGTATGCTTTCGCCATGGTAAAGTCCATTTGTTGTGAGATAACGCAGTATGTTGTTCATACTAAAAAGAAACTTTGGATTTTTTTTTCTGATGGCACAATGCTTCTGAGTATGGGTTGAAGTCGTATTTTTGGCTATTGTTAGGAACATGCTTGGGGGTGAGAACAATAGTGTCATGCTTCCAGTTTATCTTGAAGAAAACCAGTTCCAGTTTAGTTCGAGCACATTGCCTCAGCTGCTGTTATTTGGAGATGGTGAGTTTTATTTCTTAGCACAATGACTGGGAACACAGTGCGAAACCAACTGTTGATTATGTAAATCATAAAGCTGGTGATTTTGTGAATTCTAACTAATAAAATAATATATTGAGTGTTGTAAATTGAGGGTGTCTAATACCTGATGTAATTTGATTCGTGTGTTAATGGGAAGCGCTGAACATTCAGTACCATTCTAGCTCACACCATATATAGAAGTTTGTGCTTTAATTTGATTATTCCTCAGCGTAATCCCTTATAGTTTCTGCTAGGTTAATGGTTGATAATTGAATGCCACATCAGCAAGTCTATTATCTTTTCTTTCACTATGTTATGTCAATTGAAGTAAAGATCTCGCATTTCTAATGCACTTTCAGTCTAGTTATGTGCTGCACGCTCGGAGCCTATATGTGTTGCAGCAGTCCACAAACCAATTGAAGTTGGGCTTCTTTTTATTTAAGTGTCAATTATTCCAGGCAATCCCTTATATTCTTTCCGCTTGTGTTTGTAATGTTTGGCATTGGTTTTCACTTTATGCGGTGCTTTTCTAGCTCCAAATTTCAGTTAAATACTGGTCTTTAATCTTGTTACTTTCGCTTTATTTGTTACAGCATATGTATTTTACTTCCATAGTATTTTATGGTTGGTTTATTTTCATTAAGGAATGTAACATTTCAATCTGTCCCTATTTCAGTTGGATGCAGTGTTGGTCCCTCAAACTTTGTGGGAAATCAGCATGCAAATAATGCAGAGCGACCAGTTAAAAGAAGCAGGGAGGTGGAATCTATTTCCAGACAGCAAAAGCAGCTTATATCTTTAAATGATAAGTTGCACCAAGACGAAGTTGGTCAGCATGGTAGCATTCTGAATCCAAACCCAGTATCAATTGGGTTGAAGCTTTCATACGAGGAGGATGAACACAATTCTTCGGTTACTTCTGTGTCTGAAAACATTTCTACTGCCATACCTATCATACTGTCCCTTGATGATAATCTTAAGGTTGAGATGGATCGTCAGAAAGAAGAATTTGATCACTACATGAGATTTCAGGTAATAATCTGATTCCATGTAGGACCTGAAGGATAATTTTTTATGCTTATTTTTACTCTATACCCCTTGTAGGTCTGCAGCTGAAGTAGTTAATTGTACGCAATATATCTGTTGTTACCAATTAATTACTGCTGCAATTAAATCAACATTAGATGCCAAGTACTTGGCTTATGAAATTGTGGTTATTCTAGTTAGATTTATTTTGAAGACTCCTCTTAATTATCTTCCAGTGAGACTCATTTTGGTTTACTTTTTTAGTCCAGACTTCAATGCTTAGTCTTGGTGTCTCACTTATGATTTGTTGGAGTTTATGAGGCATATTTCATTAGTTCCATGAAATAAACAATACAATTTGAAGTTGGGCGTAGACCCTATGGCTTAGGTCAGTTATACAAGCCTTTCGATTACTGATGGTTTCTTATTCTATTTTTTACTTGTTTAAATCTCCTTTCAAATATTGTATTGTTGTTATTGAAAGTCAACACACTTCCTACAAATTGCAGTGCGACTACCATATCCTGGGAAAGGTAGAATATGCCCATATTTTCCGCAAATAAATGAAAGCAGACTAGTGAAAAAAAGTATGCCAGGAGAAATTTTATATTTAGCAGACATTTAGGCATAGGATAAGATACTTTGCATTTATTTCAGCTTAAAATGCTCCATGTAGAATCATTAATAATAACTTTTGATGCTGTTGGCCCTGTATCATTGACAGCTAGTTCTTACTTGGTTTGGTGATCACAGGAAGAAAATATGATAAAGGCTGTACGGGAATTAAAGCAGAGACACACATATTCTTTTCTCAATGCCATAGAAAAAGGAGTTGGAAGGAAGTTACGTGAAAAGGAGCTTGAAATAGAGAACATGAATAGCAAAAACAAGGAACTTGTGGAAAAAATAAAGCAGGTTAGCATGGAAGTTCAGTCCTGGCACTACAAAGCAAAGTATAACGAGTCTGTAGTCAATGTGTTGAAGAACAATATAAACCAGGCCATGGCACAAGGTGCTATGCATGTGAAGGAAGGTTGTGGGGATAGTGAATTAGATGATGCTGCCTCTCACACTAATGTGAACTATCTGAGTTTTGTGGATGGTTCTGGAAACCCAGTTTCAGTGAAGAAGTTGATGAATTGTAAAGCTTGTAAGGTTCAGGAAGTCTCTATCTTGCTTTTGCCGTGCAGACACTTGTGTTTGTGCAAAGACTGTGAAGGGTTTATTGGCGTTTGCCCTGTCTGCAAGGTAATTAAGACTGCAAGCGTTCAAGTATACTGGTCCTGAGAGCCAACAGTTGTTAGGGCATGTAACTAAGCACTTTTTATCATCATTACTGGAAATAGGCAGGAATGATTTTAAATTATAATGTCAATACCACCGTTAAGACACAGAAGTTATGCATGAAGATTTTGAGTTACTTGAGTGAGATGAAGTTATCTTTTTTCTTTTAATTTTTAATTTTTTTTCTTATTTTTACAAATCCTCTAGAATGAATGGAGATCACTTTGACTGTCCTTGTAAATCTTGAGACTGATTCTTTCTAATGGAGTTCTGTTTGCTCTTCAGAAATTGACTCTCGTAGTCCACTTGACAAGTTTGGTTAAACTGATCTCAACCTCGGAGCAAATATGTATATATGAGTTAAATTCTAAATTAAGTGCAATATAAATGCTTGAAATCGTCTTTGAATTTTTTTCCAACTTGCAAGAAACTTGTTAGCTGAGGTATATTCTCCTCGCCATTGGCGCAGGGAACTTATTATCTTTAACCTCTGCAGCTCCTAACAATGCCATTTGTTCTGTCGGCAAAGTTTGGCATTCCTCGCTGTAATTGTTTTCCCTTTGCCTCCAGAAACAGATAAACTAATCCTATGGCCCCATTTCAAGCTCTCATGCACCTTGAGAATTAAGAGAGTCATCTGCCAACACACAGACCTGCGCTCCGGGAAAACAAACGAAAAAAGAAAAAAAACAAGGACTCGATCAAGCCACATGAGGCGATCTGATGGGTTAGTCAGAGTGTAAACTTTGAATGGGCAGTCCAGTTTATACAAAAATAAATAAATATATATATACTATGGGTACCATAATTTTTACAATAATCACTGTATTTTTGGTAATTAAGATTAATATATATATATACACGTCTGTGTGTTCGCGCGCGCCGGCGTGTGACATAAAATATTTAAATAAGAATTTGAATAAAAAGGAATAAAGAATATTAAACCTACCCAAGTGTGAAATGGCCTGGCAGCTCACCTATCTCCGTGTCAAACCGCACTCATTAGACCTACTTTCATTGCGCTTTCTCGTTTTGTTCGCGAATAAATTTCAAGTTCACTGCACTTGCACCCGCTGGAACTAAAAGAAAACTGAAAAGGACGGAAAAATGGTACTCACTTTTTAACGTTTAGATCCCTGAATTTTTGTATTGTTACAGATAAAGTATAATTTGTCATTTGTAACAAATAGGTTCCTTTCTCTTTTATTAAAGCAATAAAATTATTCTGCCTTGTTTGCATTTTTTAGTTGAACACTGATTTTCAGGTATTTAAATATTTTATTTCAATATTAAAAATTTAATATTAGGATCACTTTATTAATTAATACAAATATTTAAATAAGTTTATTTAATGATATTTAAAATATTTTATAATATTTATTATTTTTTGAAATTATATATTAAATATTACCATGTAGTATTGATTTTTGTTCAATATATGTAGCTTTACTATATCTTACAAGTTATAAATAAATAAATTTGTAAGATATCTTTATATGTGAAAAAAATAAAAGTTCCTGAATCCAAATATTATTATCCCATTCCAAAATTAATAATAGATTATTTACCCAAAATCTCCGATCTCCCCCTTACCATTATAGAATATCCGCGATTCTACGACTCGCGACGCTTTCCTTTTATTTTATTTTGTAATTATTTTGATAATTTTCTAAAAAAGAAAAAAGAAAAATCTTATTGCCAATTCATTTTCTCCTGACACTAGCAGTTACACCAACTTCGTTCAGCGGCGGACTCTCCAACTCTGCCTCCTCTCTAAAAACACCTACTCTCGACCTCTTGTTCTCCCCCTCTTACTTCTTTCCAAAGCGCTTTGATTTTCAGATCTCGAAAATGCAAAGCACAGCGGCATTCATGGCTTACCCTTCTCTCCCGCTTCTCAAGCCTACCAAGTTATATTCAAAACCTAGGCCCGAGCACGTTCTCTGCTCTTCCAAACGACACGATCTCATCGCTTCACCCAACGTCGTCTCCTGTTCTCCCCCTCTGCCTCTCCGTCGATCGTGGTCCACCTGTTCCTCTCCTTCCTACATGTTCAGACCGTGGAATTCGGTGCCGCCTCGGGATCTGGAAACGGTAGACCGTTTTCAAGTTAGGGCGACGGCTGTGCCGGAGAGCGCCGGTGGGAAGGAAGAGAAGTCGAATAATTTGGTTAAGACTTTGGAGCTTGGATTGCTGTTTGGTTTATGGTACTTTTTTAACATCTACTTCAATATATATAACAAACAGGTTTGTTTTATAATATTTTAAATCCAGATTTATGTTTATACATTATTTTGATTTTTTAGATCTTTTTTATGTTTAATGATCAAATTAGTTCTATCATATAGGAAATTGTTACTAAGAGTGTATATATATGTATATATCTCTATCTATCTCTCTATCTCTCTATCTATCTATATATAAAGCAATTTTAGATTGAATTGAGAGGGGTCGATCACTTTATGCTTATTGTTCGCAGGTTCTGAAGGTTTTTCACTATCCGGTTACTGTAACAGTAATTC
>JAWDEX010000016.1:4672503-4685444 GCA_035221805.1 Trichilia hirta | reverse complement strand
GAAACCACTGTCAACTGGGCTGAGACTTTCGTATGAGGAGGATGAACACAATTCTTCAGTTTCTTCTGTGTCTGAAAACATTTCTAGTGCCATCCCTATTATACTGTCCCTTGATGATAATCTTAAGGTTGAGATTGATCATCAGATGGAAGAATTTGATCACCACATTAGACTTCAGGTATTAATCTGATTCCGTGTAGGACTGGAAGGATAATTTTTTATGCTTATTTTTTACAATATATCCCTTGGAGGTCTGCAACTGAAGTAGTTAAATGTATATAATAAATCTGTTGCGACCAATTAATGACTTTTCAAATTAAAAGAACGTTAGATGCCAAGTATTTGGCTTAAGAAATTATGGTTATTTAGTTGTATTTATTAAAGACTCACCTTAATTATCTTCTAGGTGAGACTCGTTTTGGTTTACCTTCTTAGTTTGGACTTGAGTGTTTAATTATGATTTGTTAGATTTGATAAGGCATATTGACAAGGGCGTCTATAGGAGAAAGAACCGCTCTCACTTCGGTTGAAGAAGAAATAGTTGTAGGCTATATAGGCAGGGGTACACCACTCTCTGGGTAAGCTAATTTTCTTGGGGTTATATTCGGACTACCCCTGTGTCAAGTGGCATCAGATTTAGACCCTTTCCTCCGAGTACTCTAACTGCAGCCAGGAAGCCCGGTGGACCATCAAGTGAGTCCCAAAGTCCAGCGAGTTTGCTGGCTCTTAATAGGGAGAGGAGTATGACGAGGGCATTTGTGAGAGAAAAGACCACTATCACATTGGTTGAGGAAGGGATGATTATGGGCTATATAGACACCTCCTAATAATCTGGCTAAGGAACGGGCTCCTAACAAGTAAAAGAGTATGACAATGGTGTTTGTCGGAGAAATGAATACTCTCACATTAGTTGAGGAAGGGAAGATTGTGAATTGTATAAGCACCTCCAAGTTTGTGCGAGAAATGAATACTCTCACATTAGTTGAGGAAGGGAAGATTGTGAGTTGTATAAGCACCTCCAAGTACTCTGGCCACGGCTGGGGAGCCCGGTGGGCCGTCAGGTGGATACCAAAGTTTTGTGAGTTTACGGGCACCTCCAATTACTCTGGCTGCGACTGAGGAGCCTGGGATCGTCTGATGGATCCCTAAATATCTGGAGTTTGCGAGCTCCTAATAGGTAAGCGAGTATAAGCGAGTTTGTGGACTCGTAATAGGTAGGGGAGTATGCCAAGGGCCGTCGGGTGGGTCCCAAAATCCTCCGAGTTTACAGGCTCCCAACAGGTAAGGGAGTAAAATGAGGGAATCAGTTGAGGAAGGGATGATTGGGGGCTGTATAGATAGAGATACACCACTTCATGGGTAAGCCGGTATCCAAACAACCCCTATGTCACATATTTCATTAGTTCAAGAATTTTTCAATAGTTCTGTGTAATAAACAATACAATTTGGAGTTAGTCATACCCCCTATGGCTTAGGACAGTTATACAAGGATCGAGCGAGAGTTATTCTAAGACTTATATGTATAATGTCACTTTTTCATTATCGAAGGTTTCTTGTTCTATTTTTTATTTGTTTAAATATCCTATCTAAAATTGTATTGTTGCTATTGAAAGTTTACCCTTATTTTCCCCAAATAAATGAAAGCAGACTAATGAAAGAAGTATGCCAGGAGAAATTTTATATTTTGAAGACATTTAGGTATAGAATAAGACACTTTGCATTATTCCAGCTTAAAATGCTCCATGTAGAATCATTGCTAATAACTTTTGGTGGTGTTTTTGGCTCTGTATCATTTACAGAAAGTTCTTACTTGGTTTGTTGATCACAGGAAGAAAACATGATAAAGGGTATACGGGAATTAAAGCATAAACACACATATTCTTTTCTCAGTGCCATAGAAAAAGAAGTTGGAAGGAAGTTACGTGAAAGGGAGCTTGAAATAGAGAATATGAATCGCAAGAACAAGGAACTCATGGAAAAAATAAAGCATGTTAGCGTGGAAATTCAGTCCTGGCACTACAAAGCCAAGTATAATGAGTCTGTAGTCAATGTGTTCAAGAACAATATAAAGAGGGCTATGGCACAACGTGCTGCACATGTGAAGGAAGGTTGTGGGGATAGTGAAGCAGATGATGCTGCCTCTCACACTAATGTGAACTATCTGAGTGTTGTGGATGGTTCTGGAAAACCAGTTTGGGTGAAGAAGTCAATGAATTGCAGAGCTTGTAAGGCTCAGGAAGTCTCTATCTTGCTTTTGCCGTGCAGACACTTATGTTTGTGTAAAGAATGTGAAGGGTTTATTGGTGTTTGCCCTGTCTGCAAGGTGATGAAGACTGCAAGCGTTCAAATATACTTGTCCTGAGAGGCCACAGGTGTTACGGCATGTGTCTAAGCACTTGTTATCATCATTACTGGAAAACGGAAGGAATGCGTTTAAATTATAATGTCAATACCACCGAAGATATGCATGAAGATTTTGACGAACTTGAATGAGATAAAGTTATTTTTTTTAATGAGATCTTTTTGATATATTTGATTTTTACAAATCCTCGAGAATGAATAGAGATCTGTTTGACTGTCCTTGTGAATTTTGAGACTGTTATTTCTGATGGAGATCTGTTTGCTCTTTGGAAATTGACTCTCATTGTCCAGTCGACAAGTTTAGATAGAATGATCGCAATATGCATGTATGAGTTAAATATTATTTGAGTGCAATATAAATGCTTGAAATAGTTAGTAACGTGTCTCTTCCGATTTTTTTTTAACTTGCAATAAACTTATTAGCTGAGGTATATTCTCCTCACCATTGGTAGAGAACTTCGAACTCTGCAATTCCTGATAATGCCATTTGTTCTGTCAGCAAAGTTTAATATTCCTTGCTGTCATTATTTTCCATTTGCTGTCCAGAAACAGATATCCTATTTCTCCGTTTCAAGTTCTCAAGGACCTACACTCTCGGAAAACTTAAAAAATAAAAAAAAAAAAACTCTAGTAAGCCACATGAGATGAGATCTGATGGCTAGACAAAATCTAAACTTTGAATGGGAAGTCCAGTTACACCATCGTCTTCCCTGGAGACAAATAAATAAATAAATAATACTACACGCACCGTATTTTTTAGTTTTTAGTAATTAAGATTAATATTTTTGAAATAAAAATTAAATTTAATATGTATAATTGCATCATAACTAATATAATAGTGAAAAATAGGAATTTGTATAATAAGGGAGAAAGAATATTATATCTACCCAATTGTGAAATGGGTCATCATAATAACATTTCAAATCTAGGAAACACCTCCCTTTAAAAGTAAAAAACCCCTGGTTTCTAACCGCACTCATTAGACCCACTTTCATTTTTACGTTCTTATTTTGTTCGGATCTGAATTTCTTGTTCAATGCAGTTGCCAGTTGCCACTTGGTAAAACAAGGGTGGTAGCTTGCTTAAATTTTTAAATTTAAATTTAGATATAAATTTTTAATTATTAATTTATTTGATTTAATAATATATATAATTGAAGAAAAAAATAACTCCTACTAAATGGAATGATAGAAATAGGGCCTAACGTATGATTCAAAATGTCTAATAAAAACTCTTATTAAAAAATACGTAAAATTATTTTTAATTTACAAAAATCAATAATTATCTTAGTCGTTATTTTAACTACTTTCTTATATTTATTATATAGTTAGGGCTCAAACTTCACTCAAATAGTTTATTTTTAAGGTCAAAGTCTTGTTAATATTACTATTCGTAATTCGAGATTAAAAGTATTAATCAAATTTTTTAAAACAAATTCTTTAACAGCACTTAAGAATAAGTTTGGGTAGGGCTTCATAAGTATTAGTCAAATTCTTCAGCAATATTTAGGAATATATTTGAAAAAGATTTCAAAATTTTTTTTACTAAGTTAGGAGGCTCCATTTTTGGCTCATTTTCGACAATTGCATTTTGATAATATTAAAAAAAGGAATACAATGGGGGAGGTGCTATTGTTAAATACTATGAGCGTAAACTCTTATGAATATTTATAAAGCACTATCATTTGTAAAATAACTTCTTGCATGTAAGCTATTAAAATCACAGAAATATAATGCAATGCAATATTTATTTGATAGTTAACAAAATTTGTAATACATATCAGTTTATTTTAATAAATCATCTTACCAAAGACGCCAATAAGTTATTCATTAATCTTATTTTATAAGAGTTTATATAAAAAAGTATGTAAATCATGATAACTTCACTTTTAAAAATGAGCCAAATTCAATAAAGAAGATATTAGTATACATTTATAATTTCTGTTCATCATTTTCTCAACCCCACACCTTCTTATGCTCACAAATTGTAACATAAAAAAAAAAAAAAACACTTTTATTTATTTATTTTTATTTTGTTGTAATTTTGTCATTTATTAACTTATATATTAGAGTTCTTTTATCGAGTAACTAGTATAATTTTGAATTTCTCTAATTTTTATAAGTTTTGCGAGTATAATAACTGTTGAATCTTTTATAAATAATATTAAAATCAATTTTATAATTGTCTAATTAGAACAATAACCTTTAGATTTTGTACACTAACAAACATAAATAATGAGTTATTATATTAAATATAATTATATAATTAAAAGTTATATTTAAATTTAAGTTGACCGTAAAAAGAAAAAGCCACAGAAACGTTTGGCATAATAATATTTAGATCCCTGAGTTTTTTATATTGTTATAGACACAGTATAATTTGTCATTAGTAACAAATAGATACTTTTGCCTTTCATTAAAACAATATTTCTTTTTTATTTCACACGTCCTAAGCTCACGACATAAAAAAAAAAGAAAAAAAAAAAGGGTAAATTATTCTGCTTATTTGCTATTTTAGTTGAACACCGACTTTTTAGTTATTTAATATTGAAAATTTGATAATTGTATTATTATAGACTTATTAATTAATACAAATATCTAAATAGATTTATTTAATTATATATTAAAATACTTTATAGTATTTTTTATTTATTTAGAAATTATATATAAAATATAATATGTCAATTTACTAATTTTTAGAAATTTATATTAAAATTTTCTGAATAAAAATATATTATTTATTTATATTTATTCATATTTTATATAGAAAAAACAAATATTACCTTATAGTACTGATTTCCGAATAATATGTATATCTTATCTATTTGTAAGATAAATTATCTATTTGTTTGTGAAAACCTAAAAAATTCATAAACCCAAATATTATTATCCCATTCCAAAATTAATAAATTATATTACACAAAATCTCCAACCTCCCACTCAGAATATCCGCAATCTTTAATAATTTTTCTAAAAAAGAAAAAATGAAAATTCTTGTTGTCAATTCATTTTCCACCGACGCAGCTGTTCCATCAACGTCGGTCAACGGCGGACTCGCCAACGCCGCCTCCTCTCTAGAAACACGAACTCCCGCACTCTTTTTCTCCTCTCCATCTCTCTCTCTTCTTTCCGCAGCTCTTTGATTTTCAGATCTCGAAAATGCAAAGCGCTGCGGCATTTACGGCTACCCTTTCTCTCCCGCTTCTCAAGCCTACCAAGTTATCTTCAAAACCTACGCTCGGGCACGTTCTCTGTTCCTCTTCTCCCTCGCTGCCTCTCCGCCGATCATGGTCCCTCTGTTCCTCTCCTTCCTTGATGTTCAGAGCGTGGAATTACGTGCCGCTTCGGGATCCGTAAACGTTAGACCGTTTTGAAGTTAGGGCGACAGCCGTGCCGGAGAGTGCCGGTGGTAATGAAGAGAAGTCGAATAATTTGTTTGAGACTTTGGAGCTTGGATTGCTGTTTGGTTTATGGTTCTTGTTTAACATCTACTTCAATATATACAACAAACAGGTTCGTTTGCTAATTTCTAATTTAAATTTATGTTTATATATTATTTTAATTTTTTGTATGAGATTTATGTTTGAATTTTGGTCTTTTTCATATTTAGCGATATTTCTGCTATATAGATTCTGAAATTGATTTGCCAAGAGCATTTAGGAGATTTGAGTATGGCTAGATTGATCTATATATTGAAATTTTAGGGTGAATGCAGTGTGATCGATCAGGCTATGCTTATTGTCGCAGGTTCTGAAGGTTTTCCACTATCCCATGACTGTATCAGTTATGCAATTTGCTGTGGGGTCTGTATTGGTTATGATTATGTGGATTTTTAATATCTACAAAAGACCAAAAATTAGCGGTTCCCAGGTATTATTTTCCGCGCTGAAGTTCTGTTGGATGATTTTCTGTTCTACATTTTTCTTTTTAGTTTTGAAAGTGATGTCAATGTTCCCTGGGCAGCTTGCAGCAATTGTTCCGCTTGCAGCCGTGCACACCTTGGGCAACCTCTTTACTAATATGAGTCTCGGGAAAGTGTCCGTTTCATTCACTCACACAATTAAAGCTATGGAACCATTTTTCTCAGTTGTCCTTTCTGCTATGTTTTTAGGGGAGGTACGGTCTTTCTATTTTTTCCTACTCTGTTCCATTCGCATATGTTCACATCCCTCGGATATGCTGGACGGAAATTAAATTAATAAGCATCTGTTTCATTTTGGGTTCTCTTATTGTATGTCTTCTCAAAATGAACTCTTGCAATTGGAGTTTTCATTTGTCAGTAAGCACTTATGCATACATGTTTATATTGGGAAATTAAATTCTCATTTCCTTGCATCATTTTACCAGATTTTCATTGCTGATTTTAGTTCTTATTGTCTTACTGAGCAGTTGCCCACTGTTTGGGTTGTTGGTTCTCTTTTACCTATTGTTGGTGGAGTTGCTCTTGCATCAGTTACTGAGGTCTCTTTTAATTGGTAAAAATTTATTGTGTATTAATGAAGAAAAGAATATAACATGTGTGGTTCTCTTAAAGTTATATATGATTGCAATTTTATTTGGTGGTCAATATTCTCATATATATGATTCTTGTTCTTTTTCTTGACAAAGGGCTGGTTTTTGGAGTGCAATGGCTTCCAATTTGACAAACCAATCTCGAAATGTTCTGAGCAAAAAGGTCATGGTTAATAGAGAGGTAATCTGTGCCTAACTAGCTCTGTATGGATTAATGGGCATGTTTTTGTTTGGAATGTTGCTTGACTATAATATTGTTATCTGACAGGAATCTTTGGACAATATCACTCTCTTCTCAATAATAACAATCATGTCTTTCATACTTTTGGCCCCTGTGGCTCTCTTCATGGAAGGTGTGAAGTTCACCCCTGCATACCTTCAATCAGCTGTGAGTTTCCCTGAAGAGCTAGAATCGCTTTAGTTATTAAATTTCTAGTTTTACTAGAACATGTATTTTGTTTTAGTTGGTATCTGATTGCTATCTTCAATATCTTGCCTGACAGGGATTGAACGTTAAAGAGATTTACACAAGGTCACTTCTGGCTGCACTCTGTTTCCATGCTTATCAGCAGGTAGCCTTTGAGTTTCTTTGGGCATTTCATTTTCTTTCCCAAACTCATTTTTCTTGTAGTTCATATGACTCAGAGCTGAAGCATCTTCTGAAATTGAACTTGTTGAAAATGAAAATACTTGTATTTGCATGAGAAGAGAGATGCTGAAGGAATCTGAGGATAGTTCACAAATGCTGAGAACCTTAACCCCTTTATAACGTAAACACCTTGGCTGCTAAAATGTCTGATTGAACTATGCAGGTTTCTTACATGATCTTACAGAGGGTATCCCCTGTTACACATTCTGTTGGCAATTGTGTGAAGAGGGTGGTGGTCATTGTGAGCTCTGTTTTCTTTTTCAAAACTCCAGTCACACCTATCAATGCCCTTGGTAAAGTAACTTTGCATTTGAATTTGACTTTTATCACTATTTTGTGTCAGATAGTTTTTGCTATTTCCATTTCTTTTGGTTATGGAGATTGTTTTTCCTGGAATTGATGTAGGCACTGGTATTGCTCTTACTGGAGTTTTCCTATACTCAAGGGTGAAGCGCATCAAACCAAAGGCAAAAACTGCTTGAAAATTTCGATGGAGAAATTTTGCTGGTTAATTTGGTTTATTAGTTGATAAAATCTACGTTGCTTATTGAAATACTTGTTTTTAGGTCCGATCAGAACTTAATTTTTGGTTTGTAATCGCCCTCTTAGTATTTTTTTTTCTCTTGGGATGGGATATTCTTTTTGTGGACTTTGTCCCATTTATACAGGGAGCTAATGAGCTGCTCTGTAAACAATTGTTCTTTTATTTTTAGCTTCAGTACCCTTCCTGTGGTTCATGGTTAGAATGCAAAATGTAATTTACGGTTTCTACATTACATCCTTGAGCAAGTCAAAATGATCATCGATATAGCAATTGGAAGCGTAGCCTGGGACTTAGGGTAATTGTCTCAAAGTTTGAATCCTAATTTATCTGTCCCAGCCAGAATATCTTATCGGGTCACGCTGCTTTTAATTCTTTTTAGTTTACATTCAATTTCGGAAGGTTTACAAAGGTCTCCCTTTTTTATTTCTGTGCAAGGGTGATCTTTGTGTGTGAACATATATTGGTTATAAGTAACCTTGTTATGTATGAAGCAGAAATTATAGCATTTCTTACTGTGACGTTAATTGTAAAGAATGATGCATCAGTTGTGACGGCAGGGCAGTCGTCGTGGGATTGAAAGCAAGAAGAGAATGTAGTAGATAGAATGGTTTATATGGGATTACTCAATAAAACTAATGGTTTTTATGGAATTACGTAATAAAATTATGTTATGTTCTCAAATTTCCTTGTTATCATGGTCTTTATTCTGATCGTTCTCTGTTTCAAAGTTTCATTTATTTTGAAGTTTGTCTGGGATGTTGTGTACATAAATTAGGGTGAATAAACTCTAGTTCATATACTTTTGAAAGCATTAGCTAAACTTAAATTATTATAATATTTACTAAAAATAAATAAATTATTAGATACTCTATTCCAATTAATTATAACAAATTGTAAATAATCATATTCTTGGGGTATTTAATTTATAGTTTTAATTAAAATTAATAAAATCTTATAATTTTATTAACTATTTCAAACTGTGAAACAAACTTGAGTTGTAAAATTACCTCATTCACTGATTTATTTAAATTTTTAAGTTTTCAAAATTATAACACTTACAGATATTTTATTAGGGGACCCACTTTGTTTTAGGTTTTCACAAATACCCCTATATTAAGAATTGTGACTGATGTCCCCTGTATTTTCAACTTGTAACAGATACCCTGTGCCTTAACGGCTATTCCCAATCCGTTGAAAAAAATATCAGTAAACCCCCTAGTCTTTTGAATAATACAATAGTTTTGACTAAATTTTAAGCAACAAACTCTAAATTTAAGGTTTTAATTTCTTCTCTAAATTTTAATTAATTATTATTTAATAAAACTTTAGTTACATATTTTAACTTAGAGATAAATAACAAAATTTTGAAATAATTTAATTTGACAAAAATTAAATAACTTTCAAAAAATTTAAGATAATTTTAAACGAAATTAGCATAATTTATATTTGAGTACAAAAAAATTGAAAATAAAAATAAAAGTTAATCCAATCATAGAATAATTGTATAAATATGTAATATATTTTAATTTAATACAAGATTTAATGATGCACAATAATCTTTTAAATGTTAAATTTAATGAGATTATTTTTTATTTAATATAAAATAATCTTATTAAAATAATTATCACGATTTTAAGTAATATACTTTTTTCCTTTTAGCTAATTTTCTGGTTTAGTGTTACTATTTTAAGTATTTTATACTGAAATAATAAATTTAGATAATATTGTTCAAAATTAATATATTTTCATACAATAAAGTGAATAAATTTAGTATTTAAAAGAATTAGTAATATATTTTTATTTTTTATGTTATTTGCTAAAAAAAGTATATTATTAGTAATGAAATAGTCTAAATTTTTTTAAATATTAATTTATAGTTAATCTAACATTCTTATTACTAGTCCATGTACAATAATCTCTAGGTTAATATTTTTTATTAAATAAAAAGTAATCTTATTAAATTTAACATTTAAGAGATTATTATGCATTATTAAGTATCATACAAAATTAATACATGACTTATTTATATAATACATATTTGTAAAATTAAATTATTTAAAAAATTTTTGTTTATCAAAAATTAAGCTTCTTTTAAGCAAGTTTAGAATAAAACATTTTGCTTCTATTGAAAAGTCAATTATTAAAAAATTTAATAATACTACTTATTCTAAAATTTTCATTTTAAAATATATTCCAAGTAAAATGACGAGAGAGTTGGCTTACATTTATTGGGTGATGAATTTTAACAATTTTTAAAGCATATTTTTTTATTATCCAATAAATACATGTATTAATTAATTATTTGATAAATTTATTTTTAAGAGTGTTGTAATTTTAAAAGCAGTTAAAATATTATAATAAGACAAGTAACCAAAATAGATATAATATAAATTAAAATTATTTTTACAAAAAGTTATTGTATAAAATTATGAATAAAAAATTAAAATATATAATAATTAAATTTAAATTATTTAATTTACATCTATTGAATATATTTAATTTCAGAATAATATTAGAGATAAAAAATTTTGTACAAATTAATGTGGCATGATTGAATTAGTTACCTCATTGTTCACATTATTTCATTTTTGTAATACCATTAATTTTATATTTTTATTAACAAATAATAGTATATTAAATCAGTTTGAATACAAGAATTTATATAAAAAAAAATTTATTCCTATCACCACTCTTAATTTTAATAATAAAATTTAATTCAATCATGTTTCACATTAAATACAATACAATAACTTGTGTGATTCAATTTCATTACATTATATTATATATTCAATCTTACTTTAATTTTTAATAATGTTGTTTTTTAATTAAAGGTGGAAGTTATTAATTTATTTATGGTTAATTTAAATTTTTTACTGTTTTTATAAGGATATATTTGAAACTATTTATTAAGATAAATTAATTTATTTATCAATTTTTCTCTCTATTGATTTAAAATTAAATGCTCCAAAAAATTTATAAGAAGTACATTTATCTATTTTTCCTTTTTTTATAAATCCCACAAAAATTCAGCTCAAAATATAAGTTATTCTTTCGTTGTCCACAATAACAAACGGATAAACAAGTTTTACTTCATTAGCAAATAATCAAAGTAAATTTAAAAGATAATCATATAATTTTACAATTCCTACTTTAAGCAAGAAAATAATTTCACAAACAAAAGTAATCAGTTTTATTTTTTGGCTTAAAAATAATAGTTAATTAAACAAATAAGAAGATAAAATAAAATCTTAGGATATCTTTGTCATATAAATTTAGTAATGTGAATAGATGTTTAAAAATTAAAAATAAGAAAAAAATAGAACTGAAAAAAAAAAAAATGTTATAATTTTATTGGATAATGTTGTTGAATTTGTGCCACCTAAATTTTTCTCTCAATTGAAAAAGATAATGATCCATACATAATACGAAACAGTAGCACTTACGAGTATGAGTTGGGTTAAGCTCTTTAAAACAGAACTTGGGGGAGACAGCATGCTTTCAAAATCCTGACAGAGAAAGTGAAAACTTTCAAATATATATTACTTGGAGTTTACATGAGACAGCATTTCATACAATTTTATTAACTTTATTTTATTCTAACAGAATTCTTATTGTATTTTTCTTTTATACATTCTTATAATACCAATGAAAATGACAAGTACTCTAGACTGCTTGCTCAAAGTATATGTCACACTGGTTTCTGTGGCCTTATAGATTAGCTTGGGAGATCATCTCCAACAAATCCAGCTCCTTCTTCCCTTTAGATTCGGTATCGAATGGTGCCCCCATTTCCAAAATTTTCTCATCAACAACCGGAGCACAAGGCATTTCTTCAATTAGAGAATCAATGCTGCAGTTTTCTTGAAATAACTTGTCATCAAAATCAAATTCCGGTACCTCAATAAAATCATAATCTGGAACCAAATGATCACTAGGGCAGAAGTCCTGATCAACTGGAGTCTGGTTTTGTGATTTACTTCTAGTATCATTATTTTTTTTGCCAGCTGTGGCTGCAGCATTAGAAGAAGTTTTTCTTTGGTGTTTCGAAGAGGTTGAATCTAAGTTCAAACTCTTAATATAGTCTTGAAGAAGGGAGGCTCTTGGGTATTTGGACCGACATTTTCTCTTTGAGAATTGCCTTCTCTTGGTTGCATTCCAGTGATTTTTTATGGAGTTTTCTGTTCTTCCAGGCAACTTCTTTGCAATTTCCGCCCACTTGTTTCCTATCTCAGCATGCGCCTCGATCAGCGCCTTATCCTCCTCTTCACTCCACGTATCCTTCTGAAAGATAAAACAACTAAGAATGAATTCACATCCTTAGCTTGCATGCATGTAGACATGAATAATAGAAGAAGATGAAGAAGAAGAGAATTTTGACCTTGATATCAGGCCTTAGATGATTATGCCATCTCTCTCTGCACTGTTTTCCTATTCTTCCAGGCAACATCTGAGCAATATGGGACCATTTTCTTATGCCATATTGATCAACAAGACGAATCAAAAGCCTGTTAACATGAATCATGAATCAACTTACGATATCAAAACAAATGAAGGAAAAATTATAAGAAAACATAATTTTAAAAAATAATGTAAGGTGGATAGTAATGGTCCTCTCTACCTGTCTTCCTCGGTTGTCCATTGTCCCTTCACTATGTTGGACTTCTTACCAATTTTCATTGTCCTTCTTACCGTAGGATACGGCCTGTTGTTCCTATTCAAGCTAGCTTTCTTGTAATAACCAATATCTGCACTTACGCACGAGACTTCATCTGGTATTGCAAAATCAGGCTTCAGTTCTTGAAAATCTAATGGCATGTGGGAAGTGTGTTCGGATCGCGTCATATTGACGGGATTTACTTGGTGATGATTCATGTAT
>JAWDEX010000016.1:4642666-4655283 GCA_035221805.1 Trichilia hirta | reverse complement strand
TATTTTTATTATAATTAATTTCTTCTTTTCTTTTATTTTCTTTCTTTTTTTTTTTTTTAAGTTATAACTTGTGACTTGGGAAGATGATAAATTTCTTAATTTAAAGCTTTTGGAGGCAAACTGAGAATGAAATTGCAAGTTGAAACTTTGGAGCTTTTCTTTTTGGTTGTTTGAAATTGAGAATGATAAATTATAAATATTTAATTTCGGATTGGTTTATATTAGTGATGATAATTTTATTATTTTATGAGGAGATGTTTAATTAGTTATTATTTAGATTAGGTCTTGGGTTTTTGTTTTTATAATTATATTATGAGGAGATGTTTAATTGCTATGCTTATATATATTTTTTCTTATTTGGTTGTTTGAAATTGAAAAGTATATTAATTATTTAATTTTGAATTTGTTTACATTTATGAGAAAAATTTTGTTAAAAGTTTAATTGGTTATTATTTAGATTTAGATATTTATCTATTTTGTATGATTATTCATATTTTTAAAGTTATTTTGTTAGTTTTAAATTTTTGGATTAAAATATAAGATTTTTAAAATTTATTTAAAAAAATAAGAATTAAATTATAAAAATTACAAAATTTTTATTTTTATATTAAAATTTTAATTGTAAAATTGATACTCAATTTAAACTGAAAATTTAAAAATCATTTTTCTATTTAAATTGAACTGAATCTGATTTAATTTTAATTGGCTCATATATCAATTCGACCCAAAAAAAAAAAAAAAAAAATGGGGAATCCAATTTAGTTTCAGCTCTAAGTCCAGCTGCTAGGCTAATGGCTACTACTACACTTACCAACATCAACTTTTCTTAAAAATGTGACATTACGAAGATTACAATTACTTCTCAAATTTTGTATCCTAAAATTTTAATGTATAATGTGATGGAAATTTTTGAACTCCTCAATGCACAATAAAACCACTTAACATATTATTGATCGTTTTGCAATAATTACTGAAAACTGTAAAAATCAGCAACAGGATTATAGATAAAATAGAAGACAAAGACAACAAAAGGAAAGCAGTAGCCGTAGCGAAGCAAAACTATAACAGGAAAAATAGCAAACAGCAGGAGCCAAACCGATGTAGAGTGCCAATAAAGTTGCAGATTCAGTGGCATGAACGGGAAAGCAGCAAATATTGCCGAATGTGAATAGCAGCAGCAAAATTAAAAATCTACAATAACTAGCAGGACAGTCATAGCAATTAACTGAAAACCATATCACTGTATCATCATCCAATACAAGCATCAGTTAACAAAAATCTGCAGCACTAAAATAAAATAAATCATTAAAGTAACAAATAATAATAATAATAATAATAAAATGATATGAAACAAAGTCAAGACATGCTAAAAGTATTGTCCTTAAGAGAAGATTTTGCCCCTCCAAAACTATGTCCTAGTGCAAATCAGGCTTAATGAGGTCTAATTTTCAGGATACAATGACCTTAGTTTTGTAAAGATGCACTCTCAAGTATAAAAACCCTAGAACAATTATGAAATAATATCTGATAATTTATGTTATACAGAATGTCTATGAAAACAATACATATTTCAAATTAAAACCCATAAAAGAAAACAAATATAAAGAAAGATATATTTATTATATAAGAGTTTGATAATGGGACCTTGATTTTAAGGATTTTTCAAGATAATTATGACAGATTCTGGCTATCAACTTTCGACTCACTCTATTTAATTCAATCAAATAAAATAGGAATCTGAGTTTTAACTGCGGTAACAACTCCTTTTTATGGCTACAAAATAGGAAGGTGCAAAAAGTGTTTTACCACTGAAAAATAAATCAAATACATGTAACCTGAAAATGAATGTTGAGCTACAAGGAACCCAATGAATGACACTAGAATTATAATGCTTTTGTCTCTGACACAGACGGATTGTATGCTTAGTTAAAATGAAAAAGGTGATTCTTTCCTCATTCCCATTGTTTATTGGTTCATTCCCATTAGTTCAAATCCAGAATCATCCTTTTCAAAAGAATATAAAGAAATCATTAGAGTGGGATTTGTTGGCCGAAGAAATCTGTCTCTCATTGCCTGTTTTCAATTTGATTAACTATTGAAATCATGGGCTCCCTAAGTGGCAAGCAATCTTTCATTAATAATGAGGAGTACTAGTTGCAAATATCAGAATAAAAATTAATAACACAATTTGTGTCCCCTTGTACTTGTTTGGTAGAGATAGTGGGATATATTGCATGCTTAGCACTCGTTTCTGTGCCCTAGATGTTGTAGTTGTTGCTGAGCGAATCCTATCTAATCTTTTTCATAATCTATCCTCATCGTCCTTGTCTAGGATCTCTAGGTAATTGATCCTATAATGCATACAGGCTAGAGCACTGAAAATCATAGTGCTAGTAGTGCTGAGAAAAGCAATGAAAAATAATATTAAGAATTGGAAAAGATAGGAATCAGATGAATAGGAAACTTTATAGTATTAGGAATAAATCTAAACTTTCGAAGTGTCAGATAATCCTTGAGCTAATACATATTGAAGTTTGCTAACAGTAAAAACACAAAGCAAATAGGGACATTGACTAAGATGAAGGTGAGGCAAAATCGACTATGACCAAACAAAAAACAAAACAAATGGAGCTTGTGTAGCTAACTTACATTATTTGAAGGATTAAATCCCCGAAAGAAATGAAAGTTACCAGTCAAAAATTAAAGGAAGAAACAGTTGCCGCCTAGTGCTATGCTTTTTTATCCTTGAAATTGGTATTTTTCAAGGTAGGACTCATAAAGCTAAAGTGGAGTTTTCCATTTGTTATATCAGAAGAGATTCCCACTCACCATCTTTAGACCATTCTTGGAAGCCTCATCAACAAGAACTTCGCTTCACTCATCAGCATCACGTGAAAAACCACTTTAAATTTGAGAGGACTGGTTTCCTGAAAAAAGGATGCATCTCAGCAAGATTACTTATATAAGAAAAATTATGACAGAACAAGAATATATAGATAGTGCATACTCTTTTCCTGTCCCTTGGTGTAAAAAAGATATTTTTTAACTCCAATCATTCATCATCGTCACCTTCGCACAAGCATGAATTGACCCAATCCTTGGAAGTTTACATCCTTGATCACAAACAGGAAGAAAGAAAGAAGAATGGCAAAAACAAAATATAGAAAACAGAGAGAACTCAACCGATTAGTTGGATGGTATTCGGAGAACCCATGTATCTATCTGTTCAGTTCATTCACCATTCAAAAGAATGAATTCAGTTTTCAACCCTATACAAAGATCTATATGCATTCTTGAAGCAAAAGAATTTTGTAGCTGGCTTCTTGCTGATATCCTATTTTTCTTCCGTGGACAAATATCATGCTAGCTTACATTAAGTTTTACTGCCCTCAGTTTAGCAACAAGTGAATGTGGCTAAGTAGAAGGTTTATGAAACATACATGTATATAGTAACTTTTTATTGCATTTGCTTTTGGAATTTCAGATTGTTGTGCAAACATTTATTCAGAGTTTCATTGCAGCAAAGCCACTGGTTACTTATGGTGATTATTCTCTTTCTGTCACTTCTGAATTTCCTTTGACGCCTTAACAACACAAATGTAAGATCAAAACATGAAAAATCTACTAAACATTTTTTCATTATCATAAATCCGTCCACTGCCCCAATTTGGGAGATACCATTTATTAATGGCAAACATCGTACGGCTAGAGGCAGGAAAAGAAACACACCTAACTCTCAGTTACATGAACTTAGAACAAGACCTCTCAACCACCGCTGACAACTAAACTGAATTAAATAATGAATTTACGATTTTAGCCTGACGATGAACCATGACTGCCTGGTCCAAGCATAGATGGTCCCGGACTGGGAGTTTTCTTCGTTTCAAGTCCTTTTCCATTCAACCCAGGGCTTTGCTCCACCCTTAATTCTCTGACACGGGGGCTATATGCCCTTTGCATCCGTGGACTGTAAGAAGGTTTTACATCCTCAAGTGAAGTTGGTGTTGAACTTGTGATTTTAGGACTCTGTGCGCAGCGGATCTCACCACGACTTCTTGTGATAATTTCATCTAGAATTTCGCCATCATCCATGTCATTAGTTCTTCCCTGAGAAAATTGAACCAGTGAACCAAAGAAAGCATTATAGATTAAAACCACAATTCCAAAACTAAGCTTAGCCTATCTATGGATCACGCTGTTGCAAGAGATGAGGAAAGAGTTTAGACAACTTACTCCAAAGGTCATGTTGTAAGGAATACCAGGAGCTTCCTCATATTCTGCAGCATCCAAGTCTTGAAGATGAGCTGTTTTAAAAAATTTTGGTAGCAAATATTGCCGCACTGGGACAAGAAGCATGATCAACAGCAGGAAAAGTACCCCAGCTACTGGAATCCATGTAATGCCAAAACACAAAAGCAAATAAACTGTCTGAAACAAGGTAAACATGGCAATTGTTTTGAAGGGAACAGTCTCAATAAATGTTGCATCATATTCCTCCGAAACCCTGAAAGGTCAAATAATGGAAATTAGATGTTTCCTTGTTTCAAGAATAATAATGATAAATAGCTATCATGATGACAAAGGGTACAACTGTGGTACGCACCTAGTCTATATGATTTAGAAACATTACAGATTTTTTCATAATTCTTTTGAAGCATTAATTAAAAAATATAAAATCTGTACATTTATTATATATAAACTCAATCCATGACACCAGAAAAGTGGAAAGCAGTTTGAATGAATATATGATTAGAAAACTGCAGAAGACATTTACTTGTATCTTCGGCTTGGAGCAGTAAAAAGCAATAGTATCCTCTCCCAGAATTGATTTCCAGGCAAGCTTTCAATGGCCATGAAAGCAAAGTAGCCCCAAAGAACAGAAGTCGGGATCTTTTTCAGGAGAGGCATAGCAGCCACACAACCACCAACCATCAATGCCTGCAGCAGATTGCTGAGACGTTGTTCTTTGACTTCAATAGGTAAAAGATCATCAATATCCTTATCCACATCAAAAACTGTCTGATCGACAGGAGCATCAATGTATCCAGAACTTGAGGCCAGCTGGATTGTGGATTCTCTGAGCTCTTTCAGTCCCTGTTTAAGGTAGACATAAGGGCAAAGTAGAAAAGGATAACAAATATGTATCAATCAACAAGTAAAATGCAAATCAATCTACCAGAGCAGGTGGCAATTGATGGACAAGGGGAGTCTGCATTTCGTTGTATGCTTCCTGCATGTTCCTGTATAATTGACTTAGATTTGAATTTCTCTGTATACTTTTTCGTGCTGTTGATACAAGCTTATTCCGCAGAAGCTGTTAAAAACAGAAGCAAGATGCAGTGGCAGCCATTTAGATGTCAGAACTGTAGAAACACAGATGTCACTAACTTTCATAACTGTTACAAGATCCAGAAAACATTGCAACAGGAAGTGAATACTCAGATAAAGCTGCAATCATGTCATGCGGATAACAGTATAAAAAGCAAAGTGACTGAAAATATATATGAAGTACAATAGTTTCTTCCATGAGACAACTGTTAAAAGCCCTTGGACCTTGAATGAGGTTGTAAATTCACGAGGGAGTGGGAATAGGTCTTAGGGTTAGATATAGATTAAAAAATCTATATCTAAGCTATCGAATGATGGGAGAGTATTCAAATTAACCACCCTTAGGCTCCGTAAGTTCCACAATACAGATACACATTTAACAATTTGTCAAAATGTTAGACCTCATTCCCGTTTGAGCACGACTAATGAAACATCAGTAGGTGTCTTTTCTCAGTTTCACTATATCAATGTGAGTATTAAAATTTAAGATAAATAGAAATCAATGGCAAACAGAGTTGATCATAAAAGTCTTATAAAAAGCTAATAGAAGTCTGCTGCTATGCAGACCAGATTCATGTAACTTTAATGTCTAAGCTAGTAAATTACCTGATGTTTCAGGGTAGCCAAGCTTTTTGTATGCATAGGGGATTGAGGAATTACACCATTGGATGGGGGAATGCCGATAAGACCACATAATATTACCTTGTCAGAAAAACATTCAGCATATCCAAGAAAAAAGTCATTCGATAAAATTAAAGAAAAGGGCTTTGTTTTAATTTTGATTTGATTTCCAGTAGATTAATTACATAAAAGAAATGGTACGCCAGGAGAAAAGCTCACCAAAAATCCCAAAAGTAGAAGGTCATAATGATATGAAGCAGGTTTCTTCAGATTGAACTCCTTTTGTTGGGCAAGTTGAGATGCAACACTGTGATCAAAATAGTAAAGAACAGCAATCATAGTTGCTGGAATAAATGCTCCAACTATATAGAGAGGAGGTACATCCAACATTTCCTGTACAACTAAACAAGAATCAGTCGCTTGCCACACTTTAAATGCAACAAATCAATGATTTAACTCTGCTTCAAGTGGAAGCCAATATAAGTGCACTCATAAATGGTGAAATTTTTCCAGCAGAGTTCACCTTGATAACAGTCCAATTTGAGTGCGCACCACGAGACCATGGATTTGGACTGAAAAGTCGCCTGGGAATCCCTCTTGGAACATCATTTACAGGTATGTAAGATATAGCAGTCCATACAAGCACCATAAGAGGAACTCCATAATCTGCTATAAATCCTCGTAGCCAACCTACAAATTTGAAAAATTGATAAGGTTAACAAGATATACAGTTGACAGAGCATATTTGAGAAGAACATCATTATTTCCTCCAACTGGAGAGGCAGGAAAATAGAGGAAAGAGCTATCCTACATTATTTAAAGAAACCCAACGGCAATCTCATGATTTCTAGAATTTGATTAATCAACTGACTGATGCATCTTTTACATCGCATAAAATTTGGAAGTGTCAGAATAACCTAGTACCTGATCCATAGCGCCAGGATCTAGCTTTACGGCTCCTTAGTGCGGTTAAAAGAAGGCCAAAGGAAAGAACCAATGCAAACATTCCATTCCCAAAACGCCAGGAAGGTTGCAGTGAAATCTGATTAGGATTTTCTCTCTGTGGTTTGCCAAACTCCTCAACAACTCCCTATAGGATTAAATTCATGAGTTGGAAGGAAACCAAATAGAAAATAGAGTTTCCACAGAGTACTTAGCAAGGGTAATTTAAAGAAAAAATATGGTATTGCTTGAACACCACTTCTGCAAACCAATGATTACTCAGAACCTCCTTACGCTCAAAAGGGTCAGCTGTTTTTATAAAGTAATTTCACGAATATTACTTACCCGTATTGCTTGCTGCATGAAGAGCATTGCAATAAGCAGACCGAACAATTCACCAGCAACGCGTGTAAATCGATTAATAATGGAGCATGCACCCAAAATGGCCAACAAGAAAAGCAATAAAGCTGTCCAGACGCAGACCCTTAGAACCCAAATGAGAACAGAAAACATTTCAGTATCACCAGAAAATCAACCCAAGTGGACTATTTAGAGATGCAGAGAGTTGCTACCATCCTGTCCAGGCTAAGAATAGCTTCTCCCCCAAATCTTTCCGATCCTTCACAAAGTCGAACATAAATGTATACATCAACACAGTTGGCTCAGCCACACCGAGTATGAGCAGGGGCTGTCCTCCAACAATTGAGTGGATGATGCCACAAAATGCCGTTGATGCAAGAGTTTGCACTGCAGTCAAAGCTCCATCTGTGGCATACAACCAAAAAATGCATGTCTTAGTTTTGAAGGGCAAATAGCAAGAGGACATTCGCAACAAATATGGTTTTACCTGTATTTCTTTCAAGCTGCTCCCCAAAAGATATAACTGGAATAGAAGAAGCAAAGAATATATATGTCGTAGGAGCAAGGATCCTAAATGCCAGAAAACAGTGATGATAACTTCAAAATGAAATCAACCTTAAAATATCAAATATTTGCAATTAATTTATATTTTACAAAGATAGAAAGCAGCGTTGAACTAGCAATTCAGATCATAATAATATGATGATAGTCAAAGGTAATATTATGCTGTAACGTATAATTAATTGAGAGGGCCACAAACCTGAAACCAGCCCGAAAACCACCAGTCCAATCATGCTTGTAGCACACAAGTCTTCCTTTGAGATCATTCCTAATTCCACGGAAGGGAACAAATGTTTCTTCCATGATATCTCAAAACTTTAACAAACAAGACCAAATTTAAGACTGCTTAAACGAACAATCAATTGAGATGAAATTCAAGATACAAGATTCAAACGACGTTTAAAGTGACTCGAGAGGCCAAACAATCAACTAAACTTGCATAAGCAAAGATGAATACGAGAAACTATGGGCAGAAAGACAAGGACTTGTTGCTCATCATAACTTTTCAAAAGAAATACGTGAATTTATCATATTTGGATGTATAAGTAAATTATTCAATGAAAAAGATTCAAGAAATCTATAAAGAATACTAGTGGTATATTGCTATAAAGAACAAAAGAATCAGTTAGTCATCAATCAAACTACTTTGATTCCATGTATGAGTAAAAAATTCAAAGATATTAGCGAACAAAATCCATATTGGACTTGGAAAAAGTTTAAGTTAACGAAATGCACAGATTCTCTCCATAAGCTGAGAATTCAATTAACGGTTGACTTCTGCAAAACCAAGATCCATCTCCAACTGCTTTTACTCTAGCAAAAGAAGATGTCTGTTCATCAAATAAATCCCGCCAAAAATTACATTAACAAAAGCAGAATGCAAGATAAATAAAACTTACATAGTATAACTTTACATACTCAAAATTGGACAAAGTATCAGTCAAGATTGAGACTTGTTAAACTTGAACACGAGAATAAAAAAACTAGCGGAACCCCATTATCACAGACTGGAAGGTCTAAATCAATTTAAAGTAAATGAGCATCCAGAAAAGTGAAGAAAAGTCCTAGAGAAACACAGAAAAAAAACAGACACCGCAAAATTAACGAGAATCCATGATATAAATCATTAGAATTTGGGTTTAAACAAGTTTGGAAGAGATGGGCATTCACTAGAAACAGAAAACAACAAGTAATGACAGTTAAATCAAGATTACATTATTGAAAAGAACAACAAGAAAGATAATATGAGAACAAGAAATGGATTGCGATTACAGTAGCAGAAGCAACAGGAAGACAGAAAAGATTAAGATGAAGCAAGAAGAACTGTGAAAGAAGCTGGGAAGAACGAGAGAGATTTTGCAAACAAACTCTGCAATGGAAGGATTCGCGTGAATGAGAATAAGGTAGTGTGCGATGACTAAGCATACATTTATAAAATAAACAATGTGACTGAGAAAGAGAGAGTGCAGTGAAAGTAATGGACTAACGGTTACCGAGAAGACGAGAACAGAAAACTAAAATTAAATTTTTTTAAATAATCGATCTTAATTTTTTTTGTTTTTTAATTTGAAGTGTAAATTTCTCTCTCTGTTTAATTTAATTTAATTATTGAATTGTTTAAATAAATTAAATGTAAACTAATTAAAACCTATAATCAATTAAAAATATAAATCAAATCCTATCCCAATTTGAACCTAGTTAAATTAATTTGGAGCCAAGACGCAACTGATCTCCACCACAATAATTTTAGAGAGGGAAATCTGCAGAAGTAAAATGATAAAAAAAACAAATTAAAAAACGTCATCATTTAAAGACGAAAGATGAATGAATCAAATGTAAAAAGTCATTGTATTGATAATATTAAGGTTTTTTTATTTTTATTATTTTTTTAAAAAATTTAATTTTAGTTTTCTGTTCTTGTCTTCTCGGTCACTGTTAGTCTATTACTTTCCCTGCTTTCTCTCTCTCTTTCTCTCAGTCACATTGTTTATTTTATAAAGCATGCTTAGTCACTGCTCACTTCCTAATTCTCTTTCAGGCGAATCCTTCCGTTGCAGAGTTTGTTTGCAAAATCTCTCTCGTTCTTCCTTGCTTCTTTCACAGTTCTTCTAGCTTCATCTTAATCTTTTCTGTCTTTCTGTTACTTGTAGCTGCAATCTATTTCTTGTTCTCGTATAATTTTTCTATTTGTTGCTCAAAAATGAACAGCAATTAATTATTTATTATTAATTTTATAGTATTACTCGAGCTACAAATTTGAAGCACGAATATCAATTCAATCTAAACCGTTAAAAAATCAATATATGATATTTAACAAATTAAATTTAATTAACTTAATTTTAAATTATAATATTCAAATCGATTTTATCTCAAATTAAATTAAACCCTATATGTTAACTTTCATGTACTTTTATATATTTAATTGACGTGATATTTATAATTTTTTTATTTTTTAATATATTATTATTTAATTATTTTTTAAAAATTATTTGATATCTTCTATTTTTAATTCTACCTTCGTAGATTATAAGGTTTTGTTTGGATTAAATCAAATTTTTTGATAGCAAGATTGACAAATAAAAAATATCAAATAATTTTTAAAAAATTAAAAAATAACGAAATATTAATCTAAAAATTATGTGAAATTGCAAATTTACATGATAAGTGACTAATTTTTCTAATTACATATTGCTTTTATCATTTGAATTATTGCCTTGCATCTACCAATTGAACCTAAAATATCTAATATTGGGCATATATACTGCATTTAATTATAGGATATTTTAATCTTATATAAGTTTTTTGGCAATTTTTTATTTTTTATTATAATCCTTAATTTTTTAGTTCATAAAAATATAATAAAAATTAAAAAATCCACACTAAATTTACCTTACCTTTGCTCCTATTATTTACAATTCTATTATTCTAATACAAAATTATATTTTTAAAAATAGGAGTTCTCAACGACAATATTTAAAGCTTACTTGGTATGATTTTGAAAAGTAACAATTAACTTATTTCCTACATTTGATAAAAAAAATTTTAAATTATTTATTTCATAATTTATTACTATTTGATAGCAGCCTTTACAGGTAAAAGAGGTGTTGCTTTTAAAAAAGTAAATTACTAAATAATAAAATAATACTTTTAATGTACTCTTTAAAATTCTTACTATAACATCATTATTTTAATAAAAAGCTAGTTACATTTTATATTTATAAACCCTATTTATATTATATACTTGTTGTTATATTTAAAGTTTTTTTTTTTTTATCAATTCTGTACAAAGACCATCAAATTTCACCAAAAAAAATTAATTTATATTATTGTTTATTTTGCATATTAGAGAGAGCCGACTAAAATTATAATAGTCACAACATATTATTAAACTATATTTCTTAAAAAATTTTATATTATTTTAATAATTAACCCTTAAATTATAAAAACAATAAACTATTATGTAAAAATATTTTAAATTCTAGTCAAACTTTTCTAAATTATTTTGAAATCGAGAATTGAACTTCTTTTTTTATAAATTAAAGGTTGTTCTAATTATTTTAGAATTCTGCACAATATGAGATTGGTTAGCCCTGCATGCATTTGCTGTGTTTTGCCTAAATATTCCTTATTGTGATAGAAATGAAATTTCACCTTATAAAAATAAATTTATAATTCAATTAGCACTCATATTATATTAGAATTTAATTAAATATAATATTTTGAATTTTAACTTGAAAGAGATGTGTGATTGAAATCTCTTTTATGCAATAAATCCACACTATACCTTGCGGTTGAGATGAAGTTAGATTTTACATATAATATGCTTCAACACATAAAAAATAACCAAACATTTAAAAATTTGGTCTGTTGTAAGTTGAAATTCTTTTAATAACCAAATATTCTAACCCTCAACCTAATTATGTACGTGATCGAATAAGCTTTGTATATACCCTTTTGGTGTGTGTGTGTGTGTGTGTGTGTATATATATATATTAACTAATTAAAAAAGTTTTATTTCATTTCATTTGCAAGCCAAAAGCTAACCCAATTATGCTTTTTCGGTGGCATAGTGGACATGGATGTAATTTTCCTTTCTTTAATCTATCAGTTACTAAACTATTGCCATTCTCTCTCTCTCTCTTATTATAGATTTAGATTATTTAGAATAAATAATTGGTTGATTAATTAGTTAATGTCTCGTACTATCTTATCCCCCCTTTATAGTTGATTGCTTCGTATCTGGGAGTGGTATTGGCGTGGGCCCCTACCCTTTCGGGGTCCAATAAAAGACCCCTTTTAACAACATTGCGAATCAAATCAATATTATCAACTATATGACCGGGGGGGAGAGAGAGAGAGAGAGAGAAAGATTAACCTTTCAGGATACGTAACTTTAGATATTCTAAGGTACTTTATATATGCATGCTATTGCAACGCTATATTATTTTGTATTTATATTTATATGATTAATCTTTTTGATAATATAATGAATATTTTACGGATTGGGATTCAATAATAATATAAATTTGCTGAATAAATTTACAGGTATCGTTGATAAATAATAAATAAAAATAGAATAAGTAAATAAATTTTAATTTTACATAAATAAAAATAGTATATGAGTTAAAAAAATCTTTAAAAGGTTAGATTAATATTGGATCTCAATTAAATTTTTATAATAATATAAAATACATGTTTTAAATTCTATCAATTTCTAAATTGTAAAAAATTAAAAGATGGTATAATGTTTTATTTTTTATTTTTTGTATATATATATATATATATATATAAGCTAATAGATAATG
>JAWDEX010000016.1:4622153-4640707 GCA_035221805.1 Trichilia hirta | reverse complement strand
GAATAATGGTTTAAATGAGATCCATTGACTAATAAATTAAATTAAAAATTATAGTTGACTCTCTCTAAATTGAGTTCCTAGACAAATATCAATAAATATCTAAAATTTAAGTCTATGACCACAATACTTTAATGTCACATAAAGAGTTTGTGAGAATAAGTTTGGAATATATTGATCTATGTTTTGTGAATAAAAAGATTTTTCTATTCTATGAATCCTTAGTCGATTAAAATTAGATAACGGATGGACATAACTCATATGGTACATACAATCAAAGTGAGGTTTAATGAATTTTTTTTATTGTGATTAAAAATTATAGCATATTACTAGATATTACTCAAAGTTATTGAGCTTTTAAAGAGTTTATAGTTAAAAATTTTGGTACATGCTTACAACTGACATATAGTGAATCTTCATAGTCACACAATTATAAGACTAATTTTTAATTTAAGGGTATTTTCATCATTTTACCATTCAAGGGTAATTTTGTCACTGTCATTATATGAATGTAAGAATATGGTTATGTGTAGATGTAATGATTTTTAAAGTTACATGTATAGGCAGGTAAAAGTTTGTGAGTTGTCGATAATTGGAGAAGAATCGAAAAAAGGCAGTAAGCTGGAGAAAATTTAGCCGAACTAATCAAGTAATTTGTTAACAAATTTGATCTAGAGAGATTAGTTTAAATGAACCTAAGCATTTGATTGACTAAATTCGAAGATAAAAATATTTCAGAGTACATGCAAAATTTTGGCCGAATAAATTAGGGCATTTGTTCTACCAAATATGAATAAAGACAATTTGTTTGATTAAATCAAGGAAGGAACATATTCTAAAATAAACTAAACAATTTAATCGAACAAATTGAGATGTTTGTTCTACTGAATCACTTAAAAATGATCACTTTTGCCCTTATATCGAATTTTCTTTTTTTTTTTTTTATGTCTAAGGGTAGTTTAGTCCTTTTGTTCTCTACTATATAAAACCCCCAAACCCAAAAAATTATATCATTCTCCTTCTTCTCTCCTCTCCTCTCACACATATCCTTCCCTCTCTTTCTTTTTTAATATAAAAATTCACATCACAAATTCTTAAATTTCTTTTAATTTCTTACTTAAAATAACTTCAAATCATTATTTTAAGCCTATTATGACAATAATTTTTAGGTAGGAAATGCTTAAGAAAAATGTAGGATTTTGAGTTTAATTTAGGGATTTTCATTTCTAGCAAAGCATTTAACTTTCTTAAGCTTTAAATGATTTCTAGGTAAGATTTTTAACTTGTTTTAAATACGAATTCATAGTGTAATTGGATTTAGAATTTAGGGTTTATTGTATATTCAAGGAATTTGAGGAATTATACTTGATTTTGATAAATTGAGTAAGAAATTAAGGAATCTAGCTTGATAATATTATATTAGAAGTTAAAATAGTTTAAATTGAAGTCTTTGTAAAAATTGAATAATGAATTATTGTGCATAGTTACTATTTATTCACGAACGTACGTATTAGGCAATTAAGTTTGCATGTTGATATGAGTTACAGATGATTGAGATAATTTAGAAATGGCCATAGAATTTTATTTGATAGAAATTAGTTAAATGACCGTTATTGAAACTAACCTCGAGTTAGGTATTAACCTAATAAATTTGATCGAATCAGCATAAACATCTTATGTAGGATGCATTGTGAGTGTTTCTTTTTTTTTCTTTTTTTTTTTGTATCTGGGAAACCTCAGTTCGTTAGCCAACACCCCGGGAGATTGTCATCAAGGGGACCCAGGCCTTCAACTGCTCCTTTGAAACAGCGTCACCGAGACGGGGCCCAGACCTTGGCCTAATCTCGCCCCTACTGACAAGTGGTACCAAACGAATGAGTAAAACCCGAGCCTACACCTAGGCGCGTCTGTCAGAGTGAATCAAGGTAGCTCGAACCCAGGATCGCAGCGCAAGTGCAGATAGTCGCCTTTGCCCTTTACCAACAGGCCATCCCAGTCGGGTGTACATTGCGAGTGTTTATAGAATAAAAAATTGATGGGATTGTGTATATGTGTGTAATAAGTGCTGATCACATAACTGAATTGCTTACTCAATTTGAGAATACTTAAACCTCCATATATTGTGAATAAATCTTTACATGTTTTGTTTCTATCAAATATTTATAAAAATCATTGTTTAACACTAGGAAATAGATTTATATACAATTGTTAAATAGCTATAAATAGCCTAAAGTTGTTTGATATATGTTTGTAGCCTGAAGGCCATTATGATATTGGTCAAAATACCTTTATCATGTTTTGATATTGATATGTTATAAATGCCTTTGAATTCAGTGATTTGGTTATAAATAGTTATGATGTTGGATTTTGTATTAAAATTGGTATTGATGATATGGTCAATAGACTAGTATTGATGATATAGCTAATTGGCTAAGATTGACATTTAATATAGCTATAGAGAAGTAATTTAGGGTTGGACCTATTGAGAGGCTGCCTAAGTGGGTACACTATATATGGGACAAGTATAAGGGAAGATGTTGTATTAGAATCGCTCATCTGTAGGAGGTATGTTGAGGATAGTTGTGAGTATCATCACATGATTACTCGAGGTTAATGCTAATATATGGACCATGCTTTATTAAAATAAATTTTTTAAACTATTTTTGAATAAAGAGAAGTCGTGAATTTGAAATAAAATGAATTTATATGTGAAATCTTACTGACAGTCTCGAAATTACCCACGACCAGGATGATTATTGAAAAAGGTGGCTAACCTGAATGTTTTCTTAAAACATAAACCATATTTTTAAATAAATAAAAATGTTTTAAACTTGTTTTATAAAATTTTCTTATTTTAGTGTTCTTTAAATTAAAACGTTATTTTGATATTATTATATATTGATTTACTCATAGAGTATACTTAGCATACTTAACCTTTTCACTCATAATTTTAGGTATCGATAAAGCTACAAAAGAGCAAGATGGTAAGAGAGTTCATATTGAGTGTTAAATTAAGTTGATAGGATCTCTGTATTCAACTCACTAGGTAGGTTACATTTATGTCCATTAAGATATTTTATATGGTATTTATGTTTTTCTATAAATTTAAAAATCTTATTTGTGTGATAAGAATGATTTGAATATTTTATAATTCGTAATTATTTATTTTTGATATGATAGATTGACATTTTGAGATAGATGAATGTTTAATAATAGGTTGTTTTATATATCAAATATTATTATAGTATGCATACCAGGTGACCTTGTAGGTCTTCATGATACATTTTGGGGTATTAAAGTGTATATCAAAGGCTTAAGATAATTGTCGCTAGTGGTCCCTATAGAACGAGGCATGACACCAATATCTTTGTGCATTTTGAAAGATATGAAAGTAAAATAATATTATCCGTAGAAGATTATAACACCTTGAGGAATAATATAAAAGTCGAATAAAATATATATAAATATTATATATATTTATAATTCATTAAAGTATTAAGAAATTAATGTGTATGTCTATTAGTGTATATAATTCTTTAAAGTGTTAAAGAAGAATTTATATATATATATATATATATATATATATTATCAGATGACTTAAAATTATATTTTAAAAGTCAAATAATTAAATTTAAAATAAAGAATTTAATTGAAGATTGATTTTATCATTTTGTCTTTGAAAGATATTTATTTATTATTGTGCTTAATGGTTAAGTAATTGTATTTTTGGATAAATATTTAGTTTAATAATTAAATAAATGATATTTATAAGATAAATATTATATTTATTAAATGCCAAAGAAAAATATGTATGCCTTCTTCTTCTTTTCTTTTCTTTTCCTTTCTTTCTTTCTTTTTTTTTTTTTTTTTTTTTTTTTTAATTTAGAATAGATAAGGATGAAATAAAAAGTAAAAAATTTTCTCTCTTTAAAATTTGGGCCAAGTCTTCTTCTTACCTTGAATGGTGTTTATGACTTGTAAATCCTAATTGTAATTTAATCTCAATCGGCTCAGTAGAATAAACGAGCAATGGAGCGCTGGCCGTAGCTTGCTTAATATCGATCGACAATGGAAATGAGAATAAAGTATAGCTAGAATAGTCTTCAGAGTAAGCAACAAGGCTACTCACCGGATATTAATTAATTCCATAGTTAGGTCAATGAGGTGAGGTGAGGTGAGGTTTTGTAAAACTCCACCATGGACAAGCCCCACTTGCTTGCCTCCATGTTTCAAAGTCGGAAGGTAATTATCAACACAGCATTAAACACTAAACATAATTATTAATTTATTGTCTAAATACATATATAATTTCTAAATACACAAAAATGAGTGCTTCTATTCTACTTGCCTTTTCTTAAAAGAACATTAGTTATTTTTTACGACAAATAATTGGATTATCACCATCATCATTCTTATTATTTAGCTTTCCGTAAGTGTTTTGAACTACAAAATATTGTATTTTTAAGAAGAAATATTGATTTTGGCTAACATTTCTTTAAATTAGAGATTTCACACGTGGTTGGAAAGTTAATAAATTCGTAATTGATAAAAATACTACTGGAGAAGCTGTTGAAGTTCCTATTGTAGAAAATGCAGAAGCTCAATTTGAAGATGTAGGAGATGAATCCTCGGTGAAATCAAGATCAGCTTTTGTGAATTGGGATACAATCTGAGTACATCCATCATAGCTTCAATGATGAATTGGAAGAACGGGGATCAAAGGGCTCGAATGAACTAGTGTTGAAGGCTTCGTTCATTACTAGTTTTCTTACTCTAGAAAATTACAATTGTAATTTCTGATATTTTGGAATTAATAAAACGCTGCTTTTGCTAATCTCCATTTCTCTAATTTTTTACATATGTTGACAAGTATAATTGGTTGGGTGATATAATCAACATAATTAAAATTTTAGGTCATTAACTCCCAATTGTCAATCATAAGTTAGTGAATAGTTGATAAATTGATATTAAATTTTTAATTAAAATTCAGTGTTTATAATTATTATGCATTCAAAATTGAAATAAAAATAATGCTGCAAAGTGACTTTTCTTTTGAACTTGTTCTACCTTTTCATTTCTTTTCTCAAAGCTTCTTTTATCCGCACTAAATCGATGAAAACAAAAAACCGAAAGGGTATATTAACGATGCATAAATGCTTGTTACTGCACAAACTTATGTATACATATCGAAGATTGAAGTGAAAGGGAAGTTGACCATTAAATTAGCTCATTCTTTATTTGTTCGCAAAAGCAAACGACACAAAGAGAATCACAATTCTAGACACTAAAGCCAAGCTATTTTCTCCTTTTGTTGCAGGACCAATCACTCTTTTCATTGACTTGGGAGCCTTTGCTAACAAGCAAGCTATATAAGTACATATCCATAATGGAGTCATTACTACTTTTGTTTTCCTTTGTTAATTACAACTTGGATATATATATATATATATATTTCTTTCACAAATTATTAAAGGGACGAAAGCATGTTTCTCCAAAATAAGCTATCTATCAAGTTTATTATATATTCAATAGAATATTATGATATATCCCCAGTGTGGTTCTTTTCAGATCATCCAACAAAGAGACCATTGAATCTCAACTAGACAAAAGAGGTAGTATACCATCCAATTATATTCAAAGAAAGTGCTAATTTTTCTTTCCAGTTCATCAAGAGAATCTTTGGTATTTCTGAGAAGATGAATTCTATTTACTAAATTATTAGCATGTGTGCATTTAATTTTTTTAAAAATTAATTTTCTAGACGTGTACTTTCTTGGATTTCATCTTCTGCATATTATAGTTGGTTTTGATATCTTCAGAATAATGAAATATTATCATGTGGCAGAAATTCCCATTTTCATATTATTGATAACAGTTGTACTGGTATCCCTTTTGTAAGGCCAAAATTAACTTATAGTAAAATAATGGGAGCATCACTTTGGAGTTATGAACATTGAATTAATTATGTTTGCTAGCAATCATTGATATATACATATATATATTGAAGTGTGGTTAGCTTACTACACATTGTTGAAAGCATCTTATTAATACTAGTTGATTAAATTCTATGAAAGAATTTGACATTATTTTTGTTATAAGAAAACGATATTGATTCTTTTTAGCTACCACCAATTATGGCCGAGGGTCCAATAATGCATGCACAAAAGCTGACGGTGTCTATGCTTTCTAATCAGCTCTCTTTGAAAGCTTGTCTTGTTGCCACAGCCTGCCAGCAAAATTGGGCCGACTTTCTCCATCATCAGAGAAGACCAGTGTACGGGGAAAGAAATAAAGGGTTGGTTGGGGATTAAAGGTATTCTTGGTCCTGTTGAATTTTTTACTTTGTTTTGAAAATAAAATTTGAAAAAATATTTAATAATATTATTTTTTATAAAATTTATTTAAATTTAATTAATTTTTTATATTTAATATCATTAAAAAATTATTTAAAAGCTAATAATATCAAACATATACTAAATATTAGAGAAGTAAGAATTATTAGAAGATAAAATATTAATATATAGTATTGATTAAAAAAGATAAAAATATTAATATCAATTTATACTATTGATTAAAAAAGATAAAAATATTTTTCTTTTTTTCTCTTCTTTTTTAACACATCCGCGTGACTTCAAGCATGAAAGTGCGAGACCGAAGAAGCCGGAACCCATTTAACAGTATCATGGAGCATGGAATTTTTGTGGCTAACAATTAACAATCATATGAGGAACCAACTCTGCATCACACTTTTTATTGATGAGATAGCAAAAAGAAAAAGGTGTACTTGTCTATTCCTTGATTTATTAGGAGAGAATAAATATTCTATCAAAAACAAGCAGAAGAGGTTGAGAAGAATCTGAAAAGAAAGCGCCTATTCATTGGTCTAGGCCCAGTTATGTTACCATCAGGCTTCAACTGATAACACTGCTATGATAACAAAGAGTATGAGCAACGTTTAGTGAGTTTACATAGAAAATATAGAGGAGTACTTAGTATGCTCTTTCAATGAAGCCTATATATAAAATGGACTCACTTAAATTAATATCAAATTGAGAATTGGCCTGGATTCTAAGCGACGTAGTTTAAGAGACAGGCGGTTCTGAACCCTAACGATAAGCACGAAGCATAAGAACCGGAGGATACTGGAACCGCCCTAGGTCATCCTAATCCAGTAACCTTGGAATCCATATTTTTATCTAGTATCATCTCGACCGTCCACGTGTCCCCCCACGAACTTGTAAAATCCCAAGAATCTATCGTTGTATGCTTAATATTCCTCTTCCAATACAACCCCGTAAAATTGAGAACAAGAATTGGAAGCCTCAAATCTCTCGGTAGCCATACAAAAATGTTGAGATTTGCTTCGAGGAAGCTGCTAGGGGAAGCCGCAGGGACGGTCAATTCGGTTTCACGACCCTTTCGGGTGGCGCTGCCGCGTTTATATCACGAAAACGTGATCGACCACTACAATAACCCGCGAAACGTCGGGGCCTTCGACAAAAACGATCCCGCGGTCGGTACCGGGCTCGTCGGTGCGCCGGCATGTGGGGATGTGATGAAGCTTCAGATTAAGGTTGATGAGAAAACTGGTCAGATCGTTGATGCACGTTTTAAGACCTTCGGTTGTGGGTCAGCTATCGCTTCGTCATCTGTTGGTATGTGATCATATGGTTATGTTTCGTTCATTGTTTGGTTTTGTTTTAGGTGGGATTGGATAAGTTGAGGAATTTTTTGGCATTTTGTTCTTTGTTAAGAGCTGACATCTATATTTATTTGCTTTTGTTGATTGTTGAGTGCTTACTTGAATGTGAATTCAGGAACTTTTTCTTTATTATGCTGTTAAGATCAATAGCCCAAGATATGTTTAATTTGATGGAATCTTTGGACAAGTTTTTGATAATGACCTTTGTTTTTAGGTACTTTTCTCGAAGTTAATGTTTTTATTTTATTGATATTCTGCATCAATCATTGTAAAACAGAAAAATAAAAGGCGAAAATTTATTGATATGCTGATTCAGTTGATGGATTGTAAATAGAACTAAAATCATGTATGTGGGAACCTCATAAAATTCCAATCCCACAATAGTTTATTTAAGTTATATACTTGTATTTTAACTTAAGTAATCTCGTTGCATTAAAACAAATGTTAACATATGTTGGGGGAGAGATAGGGAGATTTGATTATGAAATCCTCAGGTAGTCATTTGGATAGTAAGATTCATACTTGGTTAAAAGAACTTTCACTAATGCATATTTGACCGTCTCTCTCTCTCTCTCTCAGAGGTTTGATTTTAAGGTTTAAACCTTCTTCACTATTTCTTTTATCTTGTGTTTTCCTTAGTCTTCCTTTCTTGTCAACTCTCTTTCTGTATGTTCTGGTTGAACTTTTTTGCCATTTGAGGGTTACCCTATAATTTTTGTCATCAACATTTCTAATCTCGGTCTTTATATATATTTTAATTGAATTTGAGGGAGTGACTACAATACATTAATGTATTGGTACATAGCATCTTTATTTTTATTTTTTTTTAGTTTTACTTTAGATTTTTCGAGTATTAAATTTTCAAAATTTACTTTAAAATCTCAAGTCTGATGCAGTGTAGAGTTTTTAATTTTGATATAGAACGTTTGAAGCATTATGGCCCCCTGGAGCCCCCTCCCCCCCAAAAAAGAAAATTACAGCCAAGTCCTGAATGTGTTAGTGGCATTCTGTTCAGTCTTATAGTTGTTTTTCTGTAGGATACGTTGTTAAATGAGCATCCTGTTGCGAGGAGTTAATTATTATTGGTTTCTGACGTTTCAGCTACAGAATGGGTGAAAGGGAAGCAAATGCAGGAAGTCTTGTCCATTAAGAACACGTGAGTTCTTGTCTAATCACTATATTTGCGTTCCAAATATCATTTTTTTCTGCCAACGTTGTTTTAATGTCTAATCTTTGAGTTATTTTATCGTGAAATATGTTTGGTGTTGTTATTGCATCTGCAGGTAATTATTTGGCCCTTTTTTATGTCTCTCTCTCTCTCTCTCTTTTTGTGGATTACTGTGGTTATGACTGTGGCTGATAATCCCCTTTTATCTACCTGGTGTTTTAATTTCTTATCATTCATCCAGTTCTGTTGTTTTCCCATTTATTGTTTTTTTATGCAGGTTGTTCAGCATTCCAGCTTCTTATTGTGATAGAATTCTTGATGCAGAAATGCATGTTGATGTATACCCTTGTCTTTGATTATTTGAGACTGGCTATAGATTCAGGGGAATATAAAATTAATGAAAAAATTATGTATTTTCTGCAACTGCATACATAAAGTCAAGATTGCCGAATGGATCTTTTGGCTGGGGTGAGGTTATCATAGAGGGTGGACTATCCTTGTGCTACATTGATCTTTAATATGTGGTAGAAAATTTTCTACATTGATCTTTCATAGAACTCTATTGAAACACAGTTTTATGGCAGAAGTTATGTGTAATAGACGAAATAATCATTCTGGTACAATATTGTGTACCCCTTTTGCTGTCATGGTTGCACCATCCCCTATTGGATCGCTATCTTGTTTTAGTACATGCAAATGTATTTACCATTTTGAAGGCCTAATTTGGTGCTCATCTTTCCTATATTATTTTCCTGTTATAGATATGGCACTAGAGGTTGTCTATTGTTTAGTGACATAAGACCCATCTCATAGCTGCTGTTGCCTGTAGCATTGTGGATTGGAGAATTTTTTGTACTATTCATAGATTGTTTTCTAACATTTTAGATGGCATTGCAGGGAAATTGCTAAACATCTTTCTCTCCCACCGGTTAAGCTGCATTGCAGCATGCTTGCTGAAGATGCTATTAAGGCTGCTGTCAAAGATTATGAAGCTAAACGTGCCAAATCAAGTGTTGCTTCAGAGGCAGCGCCTCTTGATAAAGCTGCTGATGCTTGATGATATGGATGAAAATATATGAAAATGAATTTTGGTCTTGTGCTTGCGGAGGGTGTACTGGCAAGACTGATGCTTATAAATAGTTTGGTTAAGTGACAGATTATGTAAGGTTGATGGATGTTAATTATAACTGTGTGTACGAATAAAGGATTAAATGACTGATTTAACGCTTATTGTTGATGAGTTGTGATTTTGTAATTGAGCGAATGGAAATATAGATTATCTCGATGACCACCGCTCCATTAAGAAATAGTTGATATTGTTGTTCTTGGGAACGAAGTTTGTAAATGTAAAGTAATTATCCAAATTATGAAAGTTTTATTAGAAGTTAATATTATAAAATATTTTTTTAATTTTATTTTTAAGGTATAAAAGGTATTATAATCTGAGATGAAGCTTAAATTTATTGAAGTAAGTTTTGCAAATGGTGCTGTTGTCAGATGTTACTGCCGGGAAAACAGTCTTTGGATTCATAAACAAAATGGCGAACGGTGGGTGTATAGCGGTTTCTATAGCAATAATAATTTCTGTCTTAAAACAAGCTTACTTTTCTTGCCATAAGCAATCTGTGCCATTATGGTTGCACCTGCAAATTGTATCAATTCCTTTTTACTTTGTAGATTACTGAAAGGAAAAATTCGGTGGTCCCGTTAATCCATGAAAGCAGATACGATGAACATGAGTAATGGTAATATGTAAAGTTTTTAATGGTTAATTAGCAGAACGATAAGCCAACCAAACCCCTACTTCATTAGCACCATAACTATCAAACATTGTCGTGATTCAAGTTTCTGTTGAACCATGAAATAATTATCGACCGCGTCTGGTTAGTATGAAACAAACAGCTAATCAAGTATCTAACAAATAAAACACAGAGAACGAAACGTACTAACCACAGTCATCTTCATTGCCTTCAACTCCACGCGCTCTTCATTCGAGTACCACGCACTCACTCATACGTGTGACACCAAATTCGGTTCGGTTGTAGTATTGCCTGGGTGAAGAGAAAAAAAAACAAAATTCTATTGCTGTTTCCTTTGTCTTCTGCAATTTATAATCATCGTCAACAATTAAAGGTTCGCATTTGTCGCACCGTTTCTGTTGTTCATTTGCGTGTCTTAAAACATCATGATCCATCGTTCAACTAATCCATATCCTAATTTTCTATCGCTTTATATATTTTTATATAGATTATTTTAGTTATCTGGATCAATTTCTCAAATTCAACTCGAAATCCTACCCCAAAATTTCAGGGAAACTGTGATCTCCATCATCGACATTAGTGTCCTTATTTATTCAATGCAAGCTGCTTTTTAGTTGTCATCATCCTGCATTAATTTTCAATAACTAGTTTCAACTTTTAGTAGTAACATTTGTGTATTTGTCCAATTTTTATTTTTTCTTCTGCATAATTTTCTTTTTGTTTGCTTTATCATATTTTTTTAATGATTTGTTGGCAGGGGAGCACAAGGCAATTTACCAAACAGGACTCTGACCAAAAAAACAGGTGGGAGTTGTGGTTAGGCGGCTGGTTGTGAGAATTTAGGATTCATGGCTGGTCCAACTGAAGATCAAAACCCAGTTCTTGAAATTGACGGCATATTAATAAAGCAAGGAAATAACAAGCACCATAGTACTACCAACAGCAAGGGTACAGACAAAGCAGTTGTTTTGGTGGGGGAAGAGAATACCCAAAACCAGAGTGATAGAGAAATGGCTTCCATTCATCGGTCTGGGTCCAGACCACAGCTGGATTTAAGTAAGGCTGCAATTCAGGGCAATTTTGAAGAGAAAGATCCCACTATTTTGTTGCCTAATCAATCGGATGATATCTCTCATTTGGCTCTTGATATTGGAGGTACAATTTTCAAAAATTCAGCTCTTCTTCTTTACATTTGGAGAAACTTTGTATGCACTGGTTTTGATTCTGTTTTGTTGTTTTTAGTGGCTGAACTGTGTCATATTTTTTACGACTTTGATTTTCCTTTCCCCCCCTTCTTATGGAGTACTTCATATTCTAGTTGCTTGCTTGTTCTACTTAGACCATGTATATAATGATTTATTATCTTTTTCATTTCTTTTAGTATATTCTTTACCCTGCTTTTTTCATTTCTTTAATTGGGGAAGGAGGACGTTAGCTATTTCTAGCATGAATAATATAATTTGTTATGCGGTTAGCACATCTGAATATTCAAATGGGAGTCTGGATGAGAAGACTTTTTGACGACTACATAAGGAAATCTTTCTCTCTCTCTCTCTTCAAAAACCATTTATGTGATATGGAACTTGACGTCTTTTTTAATAGACTGTGCTCCTGATTGTGTCAAATATATGTAATTCCATGCCCTAGCTATGGTAATGTCAGATGATACCTCTCAGGTCTTCCTCACTAAATGTTGTGAAATGCTAACTTCTGATTTTCATACATAGACTCTATAAACTTGTGTTGAGATTTTTAGTCCCACCCAAAATCTTCTAGAACAAATATATCAAATCAAATTATAACTAAAAATATGGATGAAGAGAAATACCAATCAAACAACACAAGAATTTGCTTGAAAAACTCCTGTACCAAAGACTTTTAGACCCTAAACTTGGATTATGGTTTATTAACAGGGTCTCTCATCAAGTTGGTGTATTTCTCAAGGCATGAGGACCGACCAATTGACGATAAAAGAAAGAAAAATATCAAGGAGAGATTGGGTATTTCCAATGGTAACCGGAGAAGCTACCCTATTCTTGGTGGGAGACTCCATTTTGTTAAATTTGAGACAACCAAGATCAATGAATGCTTGGATTTCATATATTCCAAGCAGCTTCACCATTGTGGTATATATATCTCATTGTGCTCTCTCTTCATCTTTCTTTTGTTCATTTTTCTTGCTACTTGTTGAATAATTTGTTGGTCATATTCATTGCTTTTGTGTTAGTATGAGGAAGTACATCCAAGTTATTGACAAAATTAGCTTCATTTCCTTTTTCTTTGAATATCCGATAATTTCTTGTGGTTAGGAATGGATTCACGCCACTGGAATCCTGAGGCTTCTGCCAATAACAATGCTGTTATTAAGGTAAACTTAATTTTTTCTGCAACTATTTATCATGATCCTTGTTTTTTGTTTTATTCATGTAGTATATGTATACTAAGTATGTACTGATAACAAGTTGATTTCACGAGAAGGCTACAGGAGGGGGAGCATACAAGTTTACAGACCTCTTCAAAGAGAGGCTTGGAGTTAGTCTTGACAAAGAAGATGAAATGGATTGCCTTGTGGCAGGAGCAAATTTTTTGCTTAAGGTGTCTTTTGGCTACAAAATTTCCGCTGTTTCCTGTCTGGTATTTAGTATTGCTTGTTTTATGGAGTTGATAGCTATTAAATTCTAAGTTAAAAGTAAAAAAGGCATGTATTTGTTTCTTCATTTTTATCTTTTTATTTTTTTCCTATCTTCATTGAGAATCTAGTAATTCTGGTAAAGATTTTATGAAGAAAACAAACAGCCAATATGAAGCCAGTGAGACTCATAAATGATTAAGTTTGTCCCTGATGTAGGTTATGATCTTCTATAAGTTGCAACCCACCAATGTTTTTTAATGTAAATTTGTGAAAAGATAAGAGTGAATGAATTGATATAATCAGTTACTTCTGATTGTGATCTTGGATGCTTGAATGTGTTTCTTTTGCTTAATTCTATCGTATTAATTAGGTATTATGGTTAACATTAATTAATCTTTGAACCGTATCTTGAGTAGGCTATTCGTCATGAAGCATTTACGCACATGGAGGGTCAGAAAGAGTTTGTGCAGATTGACCCTAATGATTTGTTTCCTTATCTTCTTGTAAATATCGGATCTGGTGTTAGTATGATCAAGGTAAAATCATCGTCCTTATCAATTTAACTGCTGGTCATTTGATCTGAAGTATGATGAAAACTTTTATGGATCTTTGTTTTAATTTGATATAGGTTGATGGGGACGGGAAGTTTGAGCGTGTCAGTGGTACAAATGTTGGAGGTGGCACTTATTGGGGACTGGGGAGGCTGTTAACAAAGTGCAAGAGGTCATATTGGTCTTCCAGCCAACTTCTTATTACTATATGGAGGGCTCTTATTGTGGTCTTACTTATAATCATTCACATTTCAGTTTTGATGAGTTGCTAGAGCTGAGTCAGAGGGGAGACAATAGGACCATTGATATGTTAGTTGGAGACATTTATGGTAGCATGGATTATTCTAAGGTAATCTGTGAACTGTTTTGTACTACGCAATTCAAACTTTATATAAGATGTACTGGTCTAGTGAATTAATGAATTGTTTTATTTTCTATATTCAATAAAATGACTGGAAAATCTATCTTCATTCATCATAGATTGGTTTGTCGGCTTCAATTATTGCCTCTAGTTTTGGCAAGGCTATTTCTGACAAAAAGGAGCTTGAAGATTACAGACCTGAAGATATTTCTCTGTCCCTCTTGCGAATGATCTCATATAACATCGGGCAGGTTAGTTTCATGAACATAGTAGTTTATGCAATATGTGAAGTACATAATGCCCCTTAACCTTACTCCTGAGAAGATAATCGTGCAATAGAAGACTGTTTATTGCCTCATACATGTATATTATGAAAATTGTTTTGAATCTGTGTCTGTTTATGTTTAAAGAATTTGCTGCTGGGGCTCATGTTATAGAGATTCCTTTTTTTTTCTTTTGTCTGTTCTAACTTTCCGCTTGATATATATTAAAGTCATCCTTTCAATATGTTCGGAGCATTCTCAGCTTGTTATTAATTACAATTAATAGAAAACTTAGACAAGCATAGAGCATATTATTCAATACCACTCCAAGTTTTGAGCTCGTTGCAGTACCTGCTTACATCTATGGCATAGAGTGTCTCATTTGTTTAAATTAAATTGGAGAGCTTGGCAGTAGTTACTGGAAATAAATCAGATCTATGGATTTTCTTATTGTTGAAACTATTATCAAGTTTTATTTGGAGTGTGTTAAAAGGGAGGTCGTTGTAACAAGTTTGCTCATCCATTGTCAAAGCGCCAGGGTATTCACCAATTTGCTTTTTTATTTCTCGGTTGAAGAAAAAAATGGATAGATCAGTCCGTTGACTCCTTGAAGATGGCCTAATATCTTTGTTAACTTATAATGTCAAAGATTTAGATCATCTTTTATAACTAGCTGATTGTTGTTTGATAGTTCTCTAATCCACCTGCTTTCTTAAAATGGTTGTTTGTCATCAATATGTTAATGCTTATCTGATCCTAGCTATTGTTAAAGTTGTGTTTCTGGTTGGCGATTCCAATGTGCAGATAGCTTATTTGAATGCGCTGCAGTTTGGACTGAAGCGTATATTTTTTGGAGGATTTTTTATCAGGGGTCATGCCTATACCATGGATACAATCTCATTTGCTGTTCAGTTCTGGTAAGTAATTCATTGAATCTAGGTTTGTGTTTCCTTTTAACAATTAACTTATATGAAAGTAGTCATGACAATCATCAAAATGCACACCACCTTGCAGTGGTTTCCTTCTTTTGTGGTTACAAGTAATTTTCTTTTAAATTTTATTTATCTGTATTTATTTTTTTCCTACTTACATTTTTAAGTGTCATTTTAATTACTCAGGTCAAAAGGAGAGGCACAAGCTATGTTCTTGCGACATGAAGGTTTTCTAGGAGCTTTAGGTGCCTTCATGAGTTATGAGAAACATGGTTTGGATGACTTGATGGTTCATCATTTAGTCGAAAGGTTCCCTATGGGTGCACCATACACTGGTGGAAAGATTCATGGCCCACCACTTGGGGATTTGAATGAGAAGGCAAGTGCAGCCAGAGTTTGCTAAATCTTACCTGCAATGCCAACTTCCTTTTAATTATAACAGTTTATACTGCTAAGATTCTCAAATGTGTGTTACCAGCATCCCAATTTGGTGTTAAACAGATTGGCCTCATGTTAGATTTGAGCCATTTGGACTGTAACCTACTTAATTCAAAATCAATGTAGCTATATATACTTTTCTAAAAAAATTCAAATTTTAGTTATGTTCAGAACTTTTTAAATAATCAAAGGTGAAGTTGTGGGGTTGGATTTTTACTTATCCGTAGTTGCGTACTAAGTAGGATGAGGATAGTCTTAGCAACCTGCTTGTAACTGATTGGAAAGAAGCAGATCCAACTCAAAGGCAAACTTCAAAAAAGTGATTTCCAGCTGCATATGCATTTTCGCATCCATAGTATTGCATGCTTGCTTGTTTCAATTTGTTGGATTTCCAGCATTTTTTGAATTTCACGGTTGAGTTTATTTGTAATCAATAGTTCAATAGCTTTGAGGATCATTGAATTTTGATTGATCTTTACTTCTAAAATTTTCAAAGATGAATTTTTGCAAATTCAAGATTGTAATCCTTTCTGAGACATAACTTACTTTTCTTCCTAAATTGCAAATAAGATCCCAATATTGTCATGTTTTTTCTATTTAGAATGATTTAGTGCCATTTTTAATAAATTCAGAACTTAGATGGTTCTTAATCACCTGAATCTGTACCTCACCTGTACACTAGAAGGCATCTTATTGTATCCCTAGTTGCTTTTGTTATAACAAACAAAGTTGAATAATTCCAATATTCTGATTCTGTGAGGCATACATTTTTATTATTCTATGTACTCCAAGTCAGTAAAGTGTAAATTATTGAGGCAACTAGATGAACATATATTCTGTTAATAAAGGCTATAAAGGTTGGCATCTATTGATGTGAGAGAAAGTATTGTATTCTATACTCCATTTCGTTGTAAGTAGAAAGCCTTCTGTATTTCACTTTGGGATTATTGTTATATTTAAGAAAATTATTTTCTTATATTAGAAAATTAGGCCTTGTGCCTTGTACCAGATCCTATTTGAGTCAGAAAATAATATTTTTAATGCTATAGTAGATCATCGGCAGTATGTTTCTTTGAGGATCTCAATTTGAGTACCAGCTGTCCTAGTATGCAGGAATGTCCTTTTTTGACTTTTTCTTTATTTCTTATTGGACCCTTGTCTTGATTCAAATGCAGATTTCATGGATGGAAAAATTTGTATTGAAGGGAACTGAGATTACTGCTCCTGTACCTATGGCTCCTCCTGCAACTACTGGACTTGGAGGCTTTGAAGTTCCTTCATCCAAAGGTGGCACTTTGCGTTCTGATGCAAGCGCATTAAACATTGGTGTTCTTCATCTAGTACCCACTTTGGAGGTGTTCCACCTGTTGGCAGACCCAAAAATGTATGTGAACTTGCACCTTGGCTTTGCTCTTTACTCAAATTAAATATTTCTTGGCTGACCCATTTTGGAGGATGGACTTGATTTACTGGTCTAGTGGTTTTGTCTCTGATTTCACATTCCTATCCATTGTTGCTTTCTTCATGTATTTTGTGTATCCCTTTTGTAACACTTAATTTGGCGTATAGCATTTTGTACAATTAATTAATGGATACAGTACGTACGCCAAAGAGAATAAATAAACAAGGCTTAACTCGATTTCCAGTGAATCTATTGTTTTTTTCCTTTAATGTCATTTCTGATATTATGGAATAAGAGTAAAGATTATGTATTGAGAAGTTGACTGATTGCTGTTACGTTATTGAGAATTAAATTTATCTGTTGCAGAATGCTCAAGTTACAAGATTTGTTTCTTTGGGTTCTATATTATGTTTGTTTGCTTCCTAAAATTATGCTGAAATGCCTGCAGGTACGAGCCTAACACCATCGATCTTGCAGATCACAGTGAGTTAGAGTAAGTGCATATTGTTAAAATGCCGCTTATTTGCAAGTGCTAAGGAGATTGATAAGAGTAATTAGGATACCAGTTTAACAAAAAAATGACAAATCTCACGTTTGGTTAACTTATTTAAAATGTGAATGTTGCTGTAGGTATTGGTTTACTGTGCTGTCAGAGCATTTGCCAGACCTTGTTGATAAGGTAAAAAAAAAAATCATCCTCTAACCTCTATCATTCCATATTCAGGTGCATCTCTTTTTGTACCTTAATGCCACATTTGATTAAAATGTGTGTGTCTGTGTGTGTGTATATATATATATATATATAATTCCGAACCTTAATAATAGATTAGGGATGATTGTTTTGTTCTTTCTGCATGGTTAATCCTACAAGTCATTTTATTATGTGGTAGTTGAACTCCTTAAATTTTTTTTGCCATGCTAGATATTGTGTTTCATTATAATATTATTCTTTTGTTTCCTATCAAAGAAGTTATTGCTAAAGTCGCACAGTTGAAAGTATGTTATATACTTTCTGTCTTTTTCTATTTTCTAGAGGAATCCATTGATCAGTTCCTGATGTAACTTTTATGATTGTTGATTTATGTTAAATGTTGTAGGCAGTGGCAAGTGAAGGTGGAACTGATGATGCTAAAAGAAGGGGAGACGCATTTGCTCGTGCATTTTCTGCTCATTTAGCTAGGTAACTGTAGTTTGACAAATGTATCTTTGTAACTGTGCACTTTTACCATTTATTAAATGTCTTAACCCATTGCATAGGTTGATGGAGGAGCCCGCTGCATATGGAAAGTTAGGCTTGGTCAATCTTTTGGAGTTAAGGGAAGAGTGCTTGAGGGAGTTCCAATTTCAT
>JAWDEX010000016.1:4603922-4617267 GCA_035221805.1 Trichilia hirta | reverse complement strand
ATGTGACAGGGAAAATGAGGCATCACTTACTGTTTTCCCTGACTTATTGATGGAGCTTGACAGTATGAGTGAGGTATGTGTAATTATGATTTAAACCCCCATTTCCTTCCCTTGCAAAGTCTCTAAAAATTGTGGTAGTATGGATAACCTCAAACATTTGTGACCTTGTCTGTTGACTTTCTCTTTCTGATATTTGGAAATCATTTCATCAGTTGTTTTTTTGTAAATCTGCTTTGGGCTCTATCTGTATTTGATACTGATTTTTATGACAAGCATGTGATGCTTCAGTTCTCATGGTACTTTCACCACCTCACCTGGCATCAATGCTACTATTTGGCTTTATCATTTAATGCCCTCTCTAATTTGCAGGAGACAAGACTGCTTACGCTTATTGAGGGCGTACTTGCTGCAAACATATTTGACTGGGGATCGCGTGCCTGTGTGGATCTCTATCACAAGGGGACAATTATTGAAATTTATAGAATGAGTCGCAATAAAATGCAAAGACCTTGGCGGGTAAGTGGAGAAAAAGGAATCTTTACTGGCAGAGAACACCTTAGTGGCATTATAAATTACTTTGAACACTAAAATGTTCTCAGGAAAAGTTTTTGGTTTTGTAACTTAGGTTGATGATTTTGATGCCTTCAAGGAGAGAATGTTAGGGTCTGGAGAGACGAAGCCTCACCCACATAAGAGAGCTTTACTCTTTGTGGACAACTCAGGTGCAGATATTGTTCTAGGGATGCTACCCCTGGCCAGGGAACTACTAAGGCATGGAACTGAAGTAAGTTTGTTTCTACATAAACTGAGGAAAAAATTTCAAATTACTACTCCACTATTATGATAGATTGTTTCCTCAACCTGCCTGTCTATTCACTAATGATTCATTCAATTGAGGCTTTACTAGCTAAGCATCAAATAAGTCCACGGTTGCCTATTGGAAATATATTCAATGCCCATGTTATTCCCATCTGAAACTCTCTTAGTTTATCTTTATTGCTTTTGTAACTTTAGGTTATGCACTGAAGATAAGTGCCTTGGGTAGCAGCTAAAATAATTATTTTCGTGTGTGGCCTCAGCTTCTTTGCAATAGCTTTGTCTTTTTTTATTCCAACCAATTCTTTGTATTGCAACGTTAATGAGAATATTTTTGCAGGTTGTTTTGGTTGCGAACTCCCTGCCTGCCTTGAATGATGTAACTGCTATGGAGGTACCTGATATTGTAGCCGAAGCTGCAAAGGTTTGTCTCTGTACATGAACATTTGATAGCTCCCCTCACAACCTTGTCCTTTTTGTTTATAACAGTTTCCACTACATCATTCAGTCTCCAGAGGCCTTTCTTCTTTAAAATTAATTAGAGTACAAGAACTTATGCTTAAATTGTGGGTTCATTTATCTGATTGAGTACAAGAATGATTATTGTGACTTCAAGAATCAATCATTATTTTGATGCAACAGAACAGAATTTCTTTCATTTCTGTGCTAATTTTAGAGATTCAATGTATATGGTGCCATTCAACTCTAAACACAGCATTCATATCAAATATTGATCAAACAAGGCAAACTGATTCTTCTAGTCCACAGCACTGTGACATTCTGCGCAGGGCTGCTGAAGCAGGAGGCTTACTTGTCGATGTGATGACTAATGCCTTAGATGGCTTTGAAGAGAATCCACCTTCAGTTCCTCTGATGGTTGTTGAGAATGGTTGCGGAAGCCCTTGCATAGACTTGAGGCAAGTCAGCTCTGAGCTAGCTGCTGCTGCAAAAGATGCTGATCTGGTATGATGCTTTTTCCAATGATTGAAACTTCTCAGTTGATAGGATCTTTTGAAAACATCATATTCAGTTTTACAGGATTCTTTTTGTTTCTTACATTATATTTTTCCTCTTTTTAGTTGTTACAAACATAAATCTTGAGGAAAGATGGATTGACTGCATGTAGTTGTAATCTCCTGAGTTTGTGTTGTGCAGATTATATTGGAAGGGATGGGTAGAGCCCTTCATACCAACTTCAATGCTCAGTTTAAGTGCGAAGCTTTGAAGGTATTATTGTGATCTTTTATCACTATCAGACTGAGTTGAAAGCAGATGACTAGTCTTCTTATCTTTGAATAGATTCCCAGGATAGTTAGAACAAAACCTCCTCAGCATACTTAAACAGCTAAAGTAACATTAAACTTTTTTTGCAGCTTGCAATGGTGAAGAATCAGAGGTTGGCTGAAAAATTGATTCAAGGGAACATATACAACTGTGTTTGCAGATACGAGCCGGCCAGATAATCCCTCTCATTCAACTGTTTCATCCCGAGTCAGGAGATTAGAGCAAAATTTGGTGAACACGACAAACATCAACAGCATTTAACACTATGGACCAGCAATCTTTTCTTTATCCGGTTTTAAAAATAAATAAAAATAATAATAATGTTGAATAGAAAGAATCCCATGAGGTTGCTGGCGTTTTTGCACTTTCCCCTGAGAGCAGCAAAATGTATTACAAATTCTATTTCACAGAAATTAGGAAGCCTGGATCTTGACAAATTCACAGTCCACTGTCACAACCCATTTTCTTATTTGGAGAAATGTATTTGCAGAGAGGCTATAGTTTAACGTTTTATTAATTATGTTTTATTTGAATTAAACCTTTTTCGAATTCCATGACCATGTGAAATTCATCTGTCGATTGTTTGGTAGACCGTTAATTGTTTGTTATCATATCTTTCAGAGTAAGAAAATAATAATGTTTGTAGATAATAGTATTATTTCCTTTTCTTTTCTCAAGATATATGTAAATTATAATATGCCTGCTCTGCTGGGGCCCATCATGTTCTCTACACTTAAATTATGTTTGTATCCATGTCTTCTGTGCCTTTATGATGAAAGTATTTCCATCCACAATGGAGAGAAACAGAAATATCAAAGAATCTTGCCATGCCCAAATCCAATGATGTTTGGTTAGATGCTTACTTTCTCATATTTAATCTTCATCCACTTATGACATGTAATAGAAAATTATAATGAGACTTCCATTCAGGTAACATACATATTTGAAAATTTGGTGGTCAGTAGTCATAAAGAATGCCCCCAATTTCAATTTGATTCGATTGTCTTCTCTTATCACAAAATCACTTTATATATAACTTCTTCTTTATACTCACTAAATGTACAAATTTATTCAAAAAATGAATGTGATGTTTTATTATTATCACTTTATTCACTTATCCCAACTTAACCGTATAAACTTATATTACATTAGTGGCACATGTTATAATATAGTTGTCACATCGATTTAGAAATAAAACTTTTACAATAGTTTGTATTTTTATTAATATTTTATACATTGATTATAAGAGAACTTTTTTATTTCAATAGAAATTGACAAATTTAAAATATATTAGCTATAAACTAAATGTTTTATAAAAAATTTGGAACAGATATGCACTGAAATTTCTTGAAAGAATAATTAAATAACAAAAAAAATTGGGATACTTTATTATATGATAATATTTTTTCATGAATCACATGTAATATGGTCCAAGGGTCAAAATGGGCTATGACTTTCTTCAATCATGGAAAAATATGATAAGATAGAGAAAATATCATGGGTGCTTTTTCGTTATTAATTTATTATTATTTTGCAGGTACAAATAAGTGCTCCTGAATGCCACTTAATGTTAATGTAAATTTTAAGTCATAATAATGTGATGAATACAAAAAATATCTGTAGAACAACAACAGCAAATACAGAAAGCGTTACTTTCCCGTCAGACAATCCAGTTTTCATAAGTTGGCAATAAAGCACTCCCGGCATGCAGACGGTCGCTCTGTCGTTGTTTGTGTTTCCTTCAAGTTCAAACAAACAAGTGTCTCTTTGTTTAGCTTAGTTTAGTTGGTTTAGGTTTGTTTTGTTTTGTTTTGTTTTATAATAGCCGTATCTATCCTCTAAACACCTTTCTCACCTCTGCTGAAGTACTTCATTTATTATTTTCTGTCTTCTTTCTTCCAACTCTAATTCTCTCTTTCTACTTACATTACTGTGTTGTAGAACTACTATACTCTGCCAATCGGGTCACCGGCTCAGCTCAGAATGTGAACACCAGATTCGTTTAGAGGTAGTGTGTTCTTTATTCTTGTATTTTGGTGTTTCTTACTTTGCATTTGTGTTAAAGTTTCTTTCTTTTCTCAATTTATGGGTTTGATTCGTATCATTATATGAGTGGCTTGTAATAAAGCTTCGACCTTTATTTGTTTGCTTTGTTGATCAGCCACGGAGAAATTGTGAGATTGGATAATCCAAGATAAAACCAATTAAGTGACCTTTTAGAACATCATTATGATGGAAAACCCTAAAACCCCTGAAACCCTAGAAACTCGAAATCCAACGGATAAAGCCCTGGAAGATGGTCCGGGCTCTTCTAGGTTGTTTTGTTTGAGTGAGAAGTGTACTGGGTTAGCTTCAACTGAACAAAATAGAAAAGTGGTTGATATGAACAATGATGATCCCATTGCTTGTGATTTGGAAGTCACCAAAAGTAGTGATAATAATGGAGGAAAGAATTTGGTTGTTGATATGGATGCTGTTTTTGGTGTGGAGGAGAATAATGTTAGTGATATTGAGGTTGAGAACGGCTGTTTGCTAAGTGATGGTATTGATAAAGGTAATGTGGATAAAGTGGGTCCTGTGAAGGCATCACTGGACAATGATCCAGCGTGTCTGGCCAGTGATGGGAGTGAGGAACTGGTGGTTGAGAAGAAGACTGTGAGAGATGAGGAAAGGAAGAAAGATGTTTTAGGTTCAAATGGAGCTGACTCTGGTACAAGGATTGAAGTTTGTGGAGACAGTATATCACTTTATGTGGATTTTTGTGATTCTGTGACCAGAGTTAATCCAGACAATCTTAGTGGAGAAAATGGCACGTGTTTAATGTTAAGTCAGGAGGAGGTAAAAGAGACTGGGGTACAGGAAGATTTATCCAATAATAAAGGATACAAGCTTTCTGTGGGTGATGTTGTATGGGTGAAAACCAAAAATCAGACTTGGTGGCCAGGAAAGATTTATGACCCTTTAGATGCACCAGAGTCTGCAGTGAAAATGGACTGGGTGGACTGCATACTGGTTGGGTATTTTGGAAGTAGCCATGTTGCTTGGTGCCACCCATTTCAGTTGAGACCTTTTTATCAGAACTTTGAACTGATGTCTGGGCAAAGTAAGGCTAGAGTCTTCATTGTTGCAGTAGAAAAGGCAGTGGATGAGTTTGGCAAGCGACTGAAATCAGAGATGACTTGTTCTTGTACTACAAAAGGACGTCAGCTGTTAGCTTATAATAGTGAAAATAGTGAAGAAGCTTCCATTCCAGACCACAGATGTGGTGAACTTGGAAAGTTTTTTGTCACCAATTTTGAACCTGTAAAATGTCTTGAGGAACTCAAATATCTTGCACTGGGTTCTTCTATTCCTGCCATGCTTGAGTTTACTGTTTCACAGAGTTGTTTGTCAGCCTTTTATCTTTCGATCGGACACTGCCAAGTGCCTATCTATGAGCTCCAGGTTATAACTGATGATGATGAAAGCACTGATGACAAGTTAATGGCTAGAAGCAAAGATGATGTTGAGATTGGCGACAAAGATTTAGGGAGAGCCAGAGAGAAACGGAAAACAAATGACAAATGTTTACAGCTAAAGAAGGAAGAAACTCTGTCCATGATTCTGGGAGGTGACCTAGGTATTGTACCTGAAAACTGCAGAGCCAATGTGTCCGAGGACGGAACTATCTCTAATAAGGTGGCATCACGTTTCGGAAAGAGAAAGAGGAAGAAGAATTCTGAAGCTAGAACTGGCAATGTTGAAGTTGAAGGCATTGATGCCAGTTCATTGGCTCCCGTTGGTACACCTAAGGCAGGCAGCTTTATGGTATCTTCAACAACTGCTGAATTTTCTATTATTCAAAACGTAGAAGATCAAAGCGAGGTAAAAAGTGAAAAGGGCTTTGAGTTGAGAGATCGGAAGAAGAGCAAGTATTTGTCATATCCCTATCTAAACTGGGACAGAAATTGGCAAAGTGAAGCAGAAGATCTTAAGGCGCTGAAAGTCACTCCTGGTGATTGGGAGGACATTGGTACTGGTCATTTTGTAGTATCTCCTTTGGTTGTTAAAGGTAGTGGTAAGAGGTTCCAAAAAACATGGTTTAGAAAGTTCATAAGTGAGAGTGATATAAATGATAATCCAGAGATGATAAATGCATCATCTGCTGAACTGTACTCAGAGCTCTCTTTCACAGCTGTAGATTGCTGTTATCCAAATAGAAGTAAAAACTTTGATTTAATTGAGTGGTTCTTTTCCAGATTCAGAATATCAGCATATCGTGACGAGTCCATTTATGAGATGTACTGCAAGAATATTGTTGGTCAGAAGCAGAAAGATGCTAAACCTGTTGTGAATGAAACCGATACGTTTCTCAGAAATGATGCACCGGAGATGAATCAGCCTTCGCTCACTATTGACCGTCAGCAGAAAAAGCAAAAGGGGAAGAAAAATACTAACTCAGTTAGATCGAAGATTAAATCTCTTTCTGGCCTATCAGATATGAATGTTAACGTGGATACAAGTAGCTTGGCAGGGAAAGATTTCCAAAGTGTGGAAACTCTCACACTTGATGGTAGATCTGAGCAAAAGAGTAAAAAGGAGGGAGTACCTCCATTGAATGTGCAAATTGAACAAACCACTATCATTCCGGATTTGAATGGTAATGGTGCTATGCTGATGATGTTGGCAGAAAATTCCCTGGTTACTAGCCATGTTAGTTCTGAGAAAAAGAGGAGAAAGAGGAAAAGGGCAGCTGTTTATGAGTGTTCGGAGACCAAAGCTTCTGCAGGATTACAAGATCTTCATGGAAGCAATGCAAAAACTGGCTCATTGGTGGTAGATCTGCAGGTGACGGGCCCCTACTCTATTAATTCTGTTCCTGAACAAAATAATGGGAATTCTCCCCTACCAGAATCGTGGGTTAAAGATGCACCAGAAGTTGGGCTGCTCTCCGCAGAAGGTAAGCCTGGGCGGAAAAGGAGGCGGAGGAAGGCAAAATCAGCATCAGAAAAATCAGAAACCATGCCCACTGCAAGCATACCAGATTTAAATGGAACGAGTGCTGAACCTAGCACATCGCCACTCATGAAACCTGAGCGGAAGAAGAGGAAGAAAGGGGAAGCTAGTGCAGGGCAGCAAAATAATAAATCTACTTCCCGGATGTTAGATATAGTTAATTATGATGAAGTACGTACTAATGGAGAATCTTTAGGGACTACTCTTATCTTGACATTTGCCCCTGGAATTTCCATGCCTTCAAAAGAAGTTTTGGTAGCAACATTTTGTAGGTTTGGTCCCCTGAGGGAATCAGAAACACAGTTGTTGAAAGATTCAGGTAATGTACAGGTTGTTTTCATGAGAAGTGCAGATGCTGGAGAAGCAGTTAAGAGTTTGGAGAAGAGCAACCCGTTTGGTCCAACCCCCCTTGTTAATTATCAGCTTCATCCTATGGAGGCATTTCAGACCCTGGCAAAGCCTGCGGAGTCTGCTTCTCAACCTGGCAAGGCACCTCCCGTTGACTTCATAAAGCGAAATCTTGAGATGATGACATCAATGCTAGAGAACTCGGGGGATAATCTTTCGCCAGAGATGAAAGCAAAATTGGAGAGTGAGATTAAAGGACTACTTAAAAGGGTCAGCTCCATGCATAGTTCTTCCTCGTCCTAATCATAATTGTTACGGTATAGATTCTCTGTTTATGATGATGTTTGTTGATATAGGGACCCTCTCTTTCAAAAGAGACTAAATTACTCTGATTCCCTGTTGGACCCCGAACCATTTGTTTTGTATCTCTCTGTGTGAACTTTTGTAGCAGCACTGGAGAGCCAATGTAGTTTTTCTTGCATTGAGAACGTACAAGTATGGCGCTACATCATTTCTGCTACCTTTATTTGGCTTCTTATCAGTTTGTATGCGTCTTCAGTTTTAGGTTCGTGTGGTGAGAACTGATAAGTTACTGTATGTCTTGAATGACTTCCTGGACTAATTGCACATTACGAATGTTTGTCTCTCCCCAATAAAATGTTCGATCCATTTGAGTTTGATTCCTGAAAGGGTAATGTTTGCAAACACCAAATCACAATTTTTAATTATGAAAGCCAGAAAATGTAACTGAAAAACAGCAGGAGAAAATTAATTTACTCGTTAAATGGCTTAAAAGGTGGCCAAAGTCGACATTCGGTAATTTGCTCAATTTTAGAATTAAAGGGGAAGGTACGAAAATGACTTTATGGTTTATCTTTTTTTCCTTTTTTCAAATTGATCACACTAACAAAAATGTTAATTAACTTAATCAAAAATTTATTATTTTTAACCAATTTACTTTCATGAATTTAAATACAAAACTTACCCACTCAGTAATATCAGTGTTTTACATTTGCTAATTTTTAAAACTCAACTTTTATTTACTTGTAAAGTTCACTTTCACACTTACAATTTTTAGTTTATTTATTTCAAAATTTAATTTGAACAGCTAGATTTTTTAAAAATTGATGAGTTATATTCACTTGCATTTAATTTTTTAAATTTAAAAAGTACAAAATATTAAATTTTTTATAAAATTAATATAAAAATAGTAGTTTAAATGTTGTTCGTTTGATTTGAATTCAAAAAATGATAATATTGATTAGTAATGGGGATAATTTTAAACGAAAGTTGACTAATCGAAAAGTTCCAAACACTTTCAAACTTAAAAAATATTTACTAAGTATGAAAGTGTAAAACTTTTAACTTTATTCGAAAGTTGAGATGTAAATTTAGTTTAATACTTAAGGTAAAACTTAGTTCAAAATTTAACCAATTGAGCTTTGATCGAAAGTTGTGAAATAGAGATTTGCTCGAAAATCTCCAATAGAGTTTAGTTCAAAAGTTATATAATAGAGCCTAGTTTAAAAGTCCCCAATATAACTTAATTCGAAAGTCTCCTTGGATCTTAGTTTGAAAGTTTGCAATTTAGCTTAATTTGAAAGTCTTCAATAGTGCTTAAATCAAAAGTTCCTATTAGAACTAAATTTGAAAGTCCCATTAAAGCTAAGTTTGAAAATTCTTAGTAGAGTTGAATTCAAAAGTTCTCATTATATTTTAGTTCAAAAGTTCCTTTTTTTTGCCTTACAAGAATGTTCATAATTTGTCTTTGAATAAAAGTACTTAATGTATCTATTGTTTACCATTACTTACTTAAATCTGGTATATAATGCAAATATAGCTAATTGAATCTCAGTAATTGTATGATATAGAGGTTCATAGGTAACGACATCAAATGGTAAAGAGTCTTATGTAGGAGATTCCATAAGAGGCTATGTGTGGACCGTACAATCATATATAAACTATTTATGCGAATGTTGTACAATTCATTTAAGATAAATGATACAAAATTTACTGTTAGGATGAAGGTATTTTATATGGAGGTCATACAACTGAAAGTTGCACTAGTTGTACTTACTGACATTATGTTTGAATTAGACTTTAAGGTTTTCATCGCTGCCAACATCTATATGAATAGTAAAAAAAGATTGTGTCTAATATTCATTATTATTGAGCTTATAAATCATGAAGATTCTACAACATAGTGCGCAAGGGGAATTCTTAAACATCTATTTATATATTTAAGTAAAAGCAATTAAGTGAACTACACATTTTCTGCTATGCCATCAAATCATCAGTGTACTACTGAAAATATTCTTGAATATTATTTTCAACCTTGACCTAGCAAGGCTACTACTGACCAGAGATATTCTCATATACGATACAATGATAATCATACAAAATATTGAGTTGACACTCAGCCAAAATTTGATGCCTTCAATATTTTTCTTGGGCATGAAGGTGGAATAAATTATTGTGATAAATAATTCAATCCAACAAGGGATGTTAATGATATGTCATGTAATCTCAGCAACTCAATAGCAATTTCATCAATGTCAGATCAATTCATTTAATGTTTACCACTAATTTCACCAATATAACCTTGTCTATGCTAGATGCAGTATCAACCTCTAGTAATAGTAATGTCTATATTGGCTAGATATTTAATACAAAATAGGAATTAAAACAAAGGTTAAGCTTAATGGCAATTAAGATACACTTTTAGTTAAAGAATCATAGATGCTAGTCGTGTTTATAATCTCAAGAATATCATGAGTGATATTCAAAGAAATTACAGAATTTGAGTATCATATCACAAGGCATGGCTTGGTAAGGAAGAAGCATTAAGTCTTTAAAGACATTTGTATTATATTATTATGTGTTAGAAGATAAAAATTCAAGCACAGTGACGATTATAAAATAGGACAGTGAGAACCTTTTTTTGTACTTTTTTATATCTATTAGGGCATGTATCTAAGAATTTTTCCAAGTCATTTGGCCTACAATCGGCACTGATGGCACATTCTTAAAAGACCAATTTCAAGATACTTTATTAGTTGCAACAGTAATTGATGATAATGATCAAATATATACTCTGGCATTTGAAATTATTTATTCAAAAAGTGACTCATTGTAGGAATGTTTCTTGTTAAAGATTCAACAACCCATTAGGATAATGGCAAATTTGGTATTTATTTTAGATTGGCACAATAGCATTGAAAAGTAGACTAGTTTAATTTTTCTAGAAGCAACTCATGAAATTTGTACTTATCATGTATCTTTAACATTCTTAAAATCCAGTGATATTATCAACAGATGATAAATTCTACTATCATTCTAAGTCTGTCTAATTGATCTGACATACCTGAATTTATTATGACATATATCTAATAATAATGGATACAAATGAAATATAGTTGAGGCAATTTGCTCACTCATGTTATATATATATATATTTTATAATGCAACATGTACATAAAAATTTAATAATATTTATAATAATACAAACTATCCTTAAGTTTGTACATGCTTTGATAAAATGTCATAATGACCAACTGTACAAATACATCATCACTACTAAGACTATAATAGATCTGTAACCCTAATGACTGCAGTGTGTATCCTCCTCTTAGCTTGTGTCTCTGAATATCTAAAATAGCTCACCAGGGCTAAGTCTACAAAACTAAGGGATAAAAGGGGCGAGTCTAAGAAGAACTCAGTGGGTGGATTGAAATTAAACCATAGGACAAAAATAATTTATTAGAAAATAATATACATTTGGTAAGAAAACTTAAGTTTTAAAAATTCAATCTTGCACACATCAATATCACAATAAACATACATCTATAACTCTTGTATCATGGCTATAATACATGCTCTAAGGTAGAGGCCAGTACCTATATCTTAAATCTCTGAGGTAGGGGGTCATGCACCAAATCATTAAACTCTGAGATAAGGGATCGTGCCCCAAATTTTTAATCTCTGAGATAAAGGGTCGTGGCCCAAATGTTTATATATACATGCATATAGTTATATAAATAAAATCCATTATCACAATCTTAATATACAATTGATTAGTGATTTATCACTTATTCTTTAACTAAGATTTTGTTTAGTTTTTAGTATTTTTATTAGTGTTTCTATATGTTTATCATTTGGTTTTGTATAGGTAATGAGTTCATTATATTCTTCTAGAAATACAGTGAAATGTCAAGATTTGGTAGACTTTTGAAGAATATTTTAATGATTGCCAAGTGAAGAATGCATAATTATCAAAAGAAGGCAATATTGTGCAAAAGCATACTGACCTTTAGGCATTCAAGGGAATTTTTAACAATTTTAGAGGCCATAAATCAAAATATAGTCTTTTATGAAGTTGTAGTAGATAGAACAATCTTTCTAAATAGTACTTATAAACTTGATTTGAAGATTATTTGGTCCTCTAAAGGGAGCCCCCAAAACACTATTTTTGGATGTATGCCAAAATTATGGTAGTTGGTAAAATGACTATATCTCAAGTTATAAAAATCTGATTGAGGTGATTCTAGTTGCATTGGAAAGTTAACAAAAATTTATAAAACTTTGATAAGACACTAAAAGAAAATAAAGTCATTAAGGCTATCAACTTAGAGCTAGAATGCAAAAGTGGAGCGTGACACTGCAGCTAGTATAGTACTCATTGTAACGCCCAATTTACAAATTTTCCATAATGTTTTCTACTACAGTGAGCACAATGCCTACTATAGTGCCAACTCCCCTGTTTTTTTAATTAATTTGATCTATTTTAAGTTTGTTTTCCTTGTTTACTTAGGATTTTAGAAGTCTATAAAAAGGGCATGTTTTTAACATAAAAGGAGAGGCTTTTACACACCTAAAAACACAAAAAAAAAATCCTAGAAACATTGATTTACAAAGTAGATTTAATATTGAAGATTAAAAACTAAAAATTGAAGCGAAGGAGTTCTTGAGTTCTTTCTACCTTTTTCTCTCTATTTTTGATCTTATTGATTTGTAATCATGGATTCTATGTTATTTGATGCTGTTTTCATTAATAATAATTTAGGCTAAATGTTTTTAACTAGAGGATTGATGTAGTTTATTTGTTTTATCCATTTTTCATGCTATGATTATATGTTGAATAAAGTAGATTGTTGTTTATTCATATTGTTCCATGCTTAATGCTTTTAAACTCTTAGCCATGGTTTGAATGAATTTAGATTTGAATTCTTACAGTCGGGAGAGGGGAATTTGAATTGCACCGTGAACATTATGACTAGGTTTTATTAATTAGTTGGGAAACAGTTGAATTCTTAGAAAACACAAAGAATAGATTAGTGCTTCATGCATTTTGTTATTTAATTTGTAATAGGAATATTACAAGACAAGTCTCAAAATAGAATCGCTTACCTTGAGAGAGGAAGTTGAATACATAAATTCTAGTTTTATAAACACAACCCCTTAAAGGGTTCAAATGAGCATTAAAACAAACTATAAAAATAATAAACAAAATCAATTCTCTAGTTAACTTTATTTGGATATTAAGTTCTAAGGTATTGCATTAGTTGTTTATTTCATAGTTTACCGTTTAATCTCTAGTTTAAAATTAATTTCTTTTAGTTTTTTTCCTAGATAAAATTTAGGATTAGTTTACCAGTAGGCATTGATAGAAAATTTATTAACTTCTCTGTGGATACGATACCCTATTTACCATAAGATTATAACTTGACATTATACACTTACGGGTAGATTTTGCACATTATAATTTATACGAAACAAGTTTTTGGCACCGTTACTGGGGAAGTTTATTTAAATTTTTGTTCGTACTGCTCTAGAATTAATTTAAAGTCTTAATCTAGTATTTTTTCTTTCTTTTCTTTTATTGATCTCTTTAAGTTTTTTTTGT
>JAWDEX010000016.1:4585651-4603822 GCA_035221805.1 Trichilia hirta | reverse complement strand
GGGTCACTAAATTGCATTTACTCTACTTCTATACTTTCACTTACATGTCTAATATTCTTATTTTATGTGCCAATAGTCCTTGTCCTCATCATTTATACCAAAACAGCAAGAAAATACACACCACATAGCAAGTTTTAGCTTGACATCCGTGTAAAACATGATTTCATTTAGCCAAATTTCTTAAGTAACACAAGTAAACTTTTATTGTCTAATATTATACATTTATACACCTTTAGTATGGCTAAAGAAAAGCCTATACATAGCCATAAACACTGTCCAATAGTTCAGTTTATTTCATGCACTCAAAACTGAAATTTTTGTAACACAATTGTATTTGCATGCATAGATTCAACACATAACACTTCCAATTTCATTTTTCAACAACCCATCATCATTTCAACACTCAAATACCTCTAATATCATCAATATACAAATCTAAAAAAATCATAAAAAACAACAACTCAAGTTAAGGATTGTTTACCTCTTTGAAAGCATATGCTTGAAAGAATACTTTACTAAAGTTACATCTCTATTTGGCTTCTTTTCTCTCTAATTCTTGCTAGTTTTTTTCTTTTCTTCTGCCTCCCTCTTTAATGGATGAAATTCACTCTTAGAGAATTTATGCAATCATGCTTCTAAAAGCATCTAGAATGAGAAATGTTAAAAATGTATTAAATGGGCTTAAGTTTTGAACTTAATTTATTTTTCTTATAGGCTGGCCCTTTCTATACATACTATGAGCTGAAAATTAAACATTTTAATAACTCAATTTAATTTAAATTAAATGAGCTTACATATAACTTAAATTTACACTTCTCGATTTAACCCATTAAGTCTGATTTTTGCCTATAACACGTGTTTGTCACTTCCAAGCTTCCTTAATTACTATTGAAAGTTCTATAGCCTAAATCATGCTTAAAATGTAAGTTTTTGACACAAAAACTCTAGGCTAATTCCATAAAAAATAACGAAAATTATGATGAATTACCTTAGGATTTTTGAAAGACAAGTTGTGTGCTTTCTTTTTGATAAAGAGTAAACACAAAAACATGAGCTCTCTCTACTTGACACCATCCTCTTTATTTCTTTCATGGCTTGAACAAAATTGACTTGAAAGAGAAATAGAAAATCAATATTTTCCTTGCCAATTATTAATTAAAATGAAAAATATCCACCCTCGAAATAATTTTTTTTTTTCAATGTCATCAATTCAAAAAAGAAGATAAAAAATAGAGTTATTTTTACTTTTCCCTTAAAATTTTGAACTAATAGCATCCTTGTTAATTTTAATTTTATCAGAAAAGCACTCAAATGAAATGCATTAATCAATCTCTCTACCCTCTCTCGGGACCAAGAACATACATGCTTTTGCAGTCCGACAAATGAACCAAGGATTGCAAATGTGACATTTTTTTCGTTCTTAAAGCACCATCAATTAGGAAAACTAATTACCATTCAAATTATAAATCCTCTTGGAAACTAGAAATGCATTTGGATGATTAAGCAGAAAATTGGTGCCCAAACCACTAAGCATCGCAAGGATTCAATTGTGTCTTATATTTTTCTCTCCCTAGATACTAGCAATCATCTAATCAAGGAATAAATATCTCAAGAATAACTTTTCAAAAATCTAAAAGCCCAACTGCAGTAACCAGAACGAAAGTTTTGCATAGGGAGGAATAGAACTTCCGACACTACCAACAAGTAACAATGTAAGTTAGTGCCACAATCTGACATGATTAATTCAGCGTTTAAGTAGGATGAAATTTCAATCTAATTATATCTTCAAATCTCAAGTAATTGCTGTCCATCTACATAACAAAAATTCACTGTGTAAAGGGCGGATTCTGCCAATCTTCTGAACAACACAACCAGCAACCGAGGACATAAGTTGACTTGGAGATTTTCATACCATAACTGCAACTCCCCCAGCAGCTTTTATCTTCTCTATTATGTCATTTGCCTCCTCTTTGGTGAGCCCTTGTTTAAGTACAGCAGGAGCCTTGTCAACCAGTTCTTTGGCCTCCTTCAATCCCAAATTAGTGAAAGCCCTCACTTCTTTAATGACCTTCACTCTTGTAGCAGTATCAACCTTCTCCAATTTAACATCAAAGGCAGTCTTTTCCTTCTTTTCCTCAACTTTTGCTGATCCAGCAGCTACCCCTCCCGGTGAACCTAAGTCCATGCCTTCTGTTGAAATTGGCTGCAATTTTGGAAGTCTTAGCCTTTCAGTGAGTGTAGGACCAATTTGATGGCGTTCCTCAGGGGTTAGGGACGCAATGCGTTCAGCAAGTTGAACAACCTTATCAGAGGGTGGGGGTTTAGGGCCATATGGATCATAGAATGCTGGATATTTGTACTTTGGGGCCTTAGCTCTAGGATCTCTGGGAACAAAATCAGGTTGGAAAGACCGAAACTGCAACGGCCCAGTTATATCACGGAGAGCAGGATGTGAACAAATAGATCTGGCAAGTGTAATCAGCTTCATCGTTTTGTATTTCAGTAAAAAGAATGACTCAAGAATAAATATAACTACAAAGAGGTTATCTACTTCTTGACCACTCACAGCATTTGATGTAAAGGGAAAACTTCTAAACAGTTTCAGGAGCACTTCTCAAAGCTTGCCTGCATAGCCAAAAACAAGGGTAACATGAATCAATTCGAAAGAGAAAAGCATCTCAAAAACAAGGGTAACAATAATCAATTAGAAAGAGAAAAGCATCTCTTACTCATTTTCTACAGAAAATTGGAAAAAATGTATAGATGTCAAACCCCGCATAAATCAATGTGCAATTTATCTGACATTACACAAATGCTTGACACAATTATTAATTATGCAAATTGGAACTATCTTGGCAAAATCAGAATCAGTAAGCGTTGCCACCAGTTGGACTTTATTGTCTATATTTCCACACCTCAAGAACTCTATATCAAGTCCTTTTACACAGAGACCATTAGTTTAACATTGGTTTCTTCAACATTCTATATATCTTCACAGTTAAAGTCATATGTCCATTGAACGTCTCTTCAACGTGTAGAAATAGAGAAATTAACAAATCTAACAAGCTATATTAAATTAAATCTAAAACCACAAACATCACATGTAGCAAAAGTTCAATGACTGTACAAATCAAACAGAATTCATCATCTATTTGCTTAGAATGGTTTTGCCCATCATTTCTTTAAAAAATGTAAATATAAATCCAAAGGACAAGGGCAACCCTACTCAAAGAGAAACAGCACAAAGTTGAAAATAAGATCAAAAACTATATAAAAACAATTGCAACAGAAATTTAAGCTGAAGGGTTCATACAACTAGTGATCGCAAAGGTGCATGAAGTGTGTGGGTCGTGCTCTTCATAGTTAACTTGGGCCATCCCAATACCAGTCCGACTGTCCCTGTTTTATTGTTAATGAGTATGGGGTGCAGATTTCCCCAATTTAGAAATTTAATTCCTATACCCGTAACAAATTTATCGTTACGTAACAAATGTGTAATTCCTATACATTTCAATTATTGTAAATTCAAATCAAATTACGAATTAAAAAAATAACATACATAATAATTACACAGTTAACAAAATAAAATAAGCAATAGTTATATTTAACAAATTTATTTCCAAGAAATAAGTCATAAACTTTCAAAACTAGCAATAACAATGATGAAGAGAATACGAATAATAGCTCTCTAGGTATTTACAGGTAAAAAAAAAATTAATCAGAACAGCTTCGGCTATATAAAAGTATTCCTTCGCCAAGTTTCTCAACAGCAACAAAAATATGTCCATGGAAAGCCAGAAAGAAAATGTTATAAAACCAAAATCAAGAGCTTTTTAATTTGTTTTCCTGCTTATGTACTTTAGGATTTTAAAACGTATACGGTAATCACACATAATCTTAACTGATTGAATAAATTATAATAACTCCATTGATCCCTTCTATGAGAAAAAATTAAAAGGAAAAAAAAAACTTACAGTTGACTCAGTTGGGGCTCGACCCGGAGGTAGTGCGGTGTAGTGACCGAATCGGCGGCCGTAGGTTGCAAGAATGGTCGTGGCGTAAGTAGGTGCAAGGCTGTTGTTGCTGTTCCATTAGGGTTAGAAATGTGGAAAAAAAACATAACAATTTCGAACAGATAGGATACCGCCCCATTGGCAGCCGAATTCACAGAAAATTACATATGAATCCCTTATTTCTGAAGAAATAATAAATACATATGTAAGTTTTATATAAGTCCATAAATCTTAGATTAATATCTTTTAAACCGTATACACAAACTACGGTCCTATTTATTCAGAAAGATATAAAATACAAAAAATAATTTCTGTCATCCCTGACCCTGTTAATGCACAATCATTGACCGCTTTTGGCAATGAACAAACTAAAATGTAGTTGTGTGCATTTCGATCTCCTCCGGTAAGGTCCACAAAGTAAAATTTTTGATCAACACCCGTAATTGTCTTTGGGTATTTTTAATTTGATTTTCATTCATTCGGTTTCAATAAATTTAAAGTTAGGTAGTATCAAAATAATGGAACAATAAAAATAGGCAAAATACCTCAAATTGTCGTATTGTTAAAATTATTTTTTAACTCATCCTTACTTTTCTAAAAATATTTTATTATCTCTATTCGTTAACAAATAATCTACTTTGTTACTTCAATTTGTTAAAAAATACAAAAAGAATAATATAATTAATTTATAAATGTACTTATTATTAGAATATTAGTTTTATTAATAACTTATTTTTTATAATATAAAATTATAATCAATGAATGATTTAAAATTAAAATAAAAAAATAAAATTTTAATTGATGATAAAATTCTCATTTTTTAAATAATTTACACAAGTTTATTTACAAAATAGTAAAATATATTAAATTTTTAGTTTAAAAATATTATTATTTTATAAATGTAAATATTTTTAAATTAATTATGTAACTATAAATTACATAATTTATAGTTAATTACAGTAAAAAAAATTGAATAATTAATAATTTTAAATATTAATTGTTCAATTTTTTAATAATTCAGAATATTTTTAAATGTTCTTTAATTTTTTAGTATTCATTAATATTTTTTTAAATAAACTTTAATATCAATAATCATTAATATATTTTTATTCCTTTAAAATTTAATTTTAAATTTTGATATTTTAAACTAATTATAAAGCTAAAAATTATATATTTCATATTTAATTTATAATAATAAACAATCAAATGATCAATAATTTGGATATTTGATATAATAATTTTTAAAATTAGAAATAAAATGATTAATATTTAAATATAATAATATCTTTTCTGAGAAAATGATAAGGATAGTAATTATTTATTAATATTTGTTTATAGTTAGATTATTTATTAAAAATAACTTTACATATATAAAAAAATAATTTACTAATAAATGAATATTCGGCATAATGGAGGAAGATGGGGTGGGAATGGGCCGGAGTTTGGGGTTGAGTATCTTTGTCTCTATTTGGGAATGGGAATCCCCCGTTCCGTTTCAAAATAACCGGGAATTAGGGTGAGGATTCCCGCTTTATTTCAGGAAACGATGATGGAGCAAGGAATCCCCATTTCAATACAGGGACTTTCGTCCCCCGCTTTCTCCTTAGTCTTGACTCAATTGGGCAAGGCCATACCATTTATTTTTTATTATTTTATTTTTAAATTTTTAAATTTAAATCAAAATATTTTAATTTATATTTAAAATTAAATTAAATATTTGACAATTAAATGTTATAAATATCAATTAAACATAAGATTATAAATAATAGATGGATTGAATTAATACTATAGTAATGATAATATTCAATATATTATTTTATTAAAATTTTAAGATAATAATAAATAAAATAATTAATTAATGTTATAATTGTATCCTTGTAATTTACTTAATCTATTATTATTGTAAATTTGTAATAAATTAATTATTTGACAATTATCATTAATATTGTATTTAATTAATCTATTGTTTACAAAACAAAATTAATAATATATTAAGTAAATTACAAGTTTCAATCATTATGTTCACGTTCATTATTAAATTAAAATTAAAAATAATAAACACACACATTAACATAATTATAAAGATTTAAAATAATTAATTGACATTATATTTAAATATTAACTATGATATTATAAAGAATAGACAGACTGATTAAATACAATATTCATGATAGTAGTCAATATATTAACTTAAAATTTTAAGATATTAATAGATTAAATGAATAATAAATATTATAATTGTGCACTTATTTTTCTTTTTTGATAATTTTCAATTACTTAATTTATTAGAATCTTATTTTTTGTTTAATAATAATAATAATAATAATAATAATAATAATAATAATAATAATAATAATAATAATAATAATAATAATATGAGTTGTCTAATTTTCTTAATTCTAACATAACAAGTAAATATTAAATATTCTAATTCTAAACATAAAATTTACTTAGCATAGTATTTTAACATTTGAATAAATTAATCAATTGACAATTATATAGAGATCTTATAAATAAAATCTCATATTAATATTAAAAATTTTGTATATACTAAAATATATTTATATTTATTTAATAAATATATAATATTTATATTTAAATATATATTAATTAGTATTATAATTGAGTTTGCCTAATAGAGTATTGAGTTGACTCAAGCACGGCCCATTACCACTTCCCATTTTCTAGGCCCATAAGGAAAAAAAAAACAAAACAGAGGAGGAACAAGACCGGCGGGGATAATCCTCGATCCCCACCCCACCCTATTTTATAAACAATAATGAGGATTTATCCCAGTTCTCTCCTATTCGACCCAAAATTTGGTCACGATTCCCGACTAGATGGGGCAGTAACGGTATATTTTTTAAAAAGTAGGGACGAGCTCATGGACGGAGACAAAAGTGTATTTTTAAAAATGTAGGGACAAGTTGGAGAAGCCCTATACCCATTTTGCAATACTCCTTAAAAATAGTGTTTTCATTTTCTTCTTCTTTTTCTTTTAGTTAACTAAGTTAGCAAAAAAAAGTAGCAAAGTATTTTTGACAAAATAGGAAAATAGGTGATAAATGAGTCGGGTCAGCCTGACTTGACACGAGTCCTGCTTAAAACAGTGTCAGTATGGCTCGACATGATTTATAAACAGTAAAGGTCTAGCACGACCCAATTTATTTAAGCCAACGGGCCGAGTTTTGGCCCGACCTATTATTATATTTATATTTATTATTTAAATAATAATTTAAAATTATTATTTTTTATATAATAAATATAGGGTTTGCAGGCTTAACTCGGCCTAGTTCGTAAGCCTGACCAGTGAATTCAGTCAAGTACGAACTCTTATAGGCTATATATGAATCTAATATTTTTTTGCTATATCGGGCCTATTATTATAAGTGTCTAGTCTAATTCGATACGTTATTCTATAATAAGCTTCATTTTTACAAGCCGATTCAATCTGAGCCCGTCCATTGATTACCTTTAATAAGAAAGAGTTGGAATAATAGGGCAAATAAAAAGAAAGTCAAGGACATTTTCTCTATAAAAATAGTTAACGACTTAGCTCAAAGATTTCTCGTCGCTTTCAAACTCACACAATAAAATTCAAAATTTTCGTTTAACAAAAATAAAAAATTTTCAAATAAATATTTACATAAATATATTACGAAGCAACAAATAATTAAATTGTATATGAGCATAAATAAAAGTATCAGTGACATTTGAATCAGTCCATCAGTAACTATTTCACTTTATTTATGTGAAACAAAACTCCAATGTTACATGATTTTATATTTTTGCTAGAATAATAAAAACAATAAAAAATAAAAGAGAGAAGTGGGGCTGGGATATGCTGAGTCTGAGTGTCTGATATCTTAATATATACGTATACTATTAATTAAAATATTATATAAATTATATATTTATTAATAGACGGTGTGAATAATTTAGAGAAATACATTTTATTGTGACTTTGATTAAGAGATATTAGAAAAAAAAAAAAAAAAAAAAAAGAGCAAATTTTTAATAAAATAATGTAAAAGGTTACAATAAAATCCAATAATAAAATCATAAATTGGTGAAAGTTTCTAATAATAAATATGTCCACCAGAGTCTCGTCTACACCCGCGCTTCTATAACATGCACGTGTCCCCTGCATTTTTAATACGACGAATCTATACAATAAATATCATAAATAAATAATTTTCAGTTTTTAAATATTAATTTCTTATTTATTTTTCTCTTTTGTCGATTTTGGATTAAGCTAAAATAAGACTGTCAACGAAATTTGATTTAAGCTTTTTGAGTATTGAAGTGTTGTAATAAATAGTTCTTGCCAATTTAGTTACCAAATATATTATCACAATCCTTTATTTACCATCAATATATTTTACAATTAGAGCTGTTGTCCCAACCTTTCCAAATGGGTCTATGATAAAGTAGTTTGGCAAGTCTACAAAATTAAATTTAAGAAAACATCTATATCGCATATATACACAGAGAATCAAAATCACCCCACGGATGGCAGCGGACCAGAGGCTTATCTCCCAATTGTATGCGATTTTTATTTATTATTTTTAAATTATAGTAGAGATAATAAAATTTAAATAAATAAAAAAAGTTATTCATCTCTCAATTACTTAACTTCCATGCGGAGAGATCAGCATGTCTATCTTTGAAATTCTAAAGTAAAAGTAATTTTGTAACCCAAAACTCAAAGGAGCACTATTTTTACTTTCCCGTAAAACTCTGCTTTTCTATTCAAAGTTCACAGACGAGACAGTCTGCCACTTTATCAATAACGACATAATCACTCATAAAACACATACAGACACGAGATATTATACGTATAAAGATTAAAAACCATATATAGACTTAAGTACTGGATCACATTCTTCAACAAGGTTCAAAAAATAAAATAAAAAAGCACGACTATTACCATAGATCTTCCTCGGTTTTACAACAAAATCCTACACCTTTGAATGTCTTACATGGCCAAGACACCAAAGTGGAAAAACACAAACGAAAAATACAAAGCCAATACTACAGGCATGCATGCACCGAATTTGGCAGTCGTTTTTGGACTCTCAGATTTTCTACGTTCACATTTGATAAGCATGTTGAAGTCGTTGAAAATTGAAGACCGACGTCACACTAATTAAATAAATAAATTAAAAAAAAAACCTTTCCATATAAAAGGCATATACGTTACTTAGAAATAACTGGATAATCTAGACTACTAATTAACTAATTAATTAAAGCAGAAATTTTCATTTAGACTAAAGAATTTGTTGCGGACGATCCATAGCCGTTGATCATGCCACTCCACGATGGTCCCAAATTGCCTTGGCATCCAACATCAGAACAACCTTGGTCTTGCCAGTCCAGGGATAAGAGCTTAGTATTTGGCTTCACATCGATTGTATTTTGATCCTCGTGATTTACATCATATGGTAACAGCAATCTCTGGCAATTGTCAAGGAATGTGCCACCATTTCCTTCAAGAGACATCCCAAACGGAGAGCAAAGATTATGAACATTTGGGGTCAAACCATGGTGACCCAAATTTCCTAGCCCTCCGACCATACCCAACTCACTGTTCCCCGTAAAATCGTAATTTCTAGAACTGCCAACTATAGCTTCTAATTTACTTTCCATAAAATCAATGGGCCTCGGGTTTTCAAGCATGGCATAGTATTTAGTATCCATGAAATTAGGGTTAGCTAGTGTGCCATGAGTCCCAAGTATGTTACCAACGTGTGAAAATTGCATCTCTGGGAATGAAAGTTGAAGATCAGTTGGATTGTGAGATGATGATCCGGGATTTTGGTTAATGGACTGATCGTTTGATTTTTTGGAAGAAACTTTCTTATTCTTTCTGCAGCCACCACCAACAGGAATGTTTCTCAAGGTGCCACCTTTGGTCCAGTACCTTCTACAAGTTTTGCAGAAATACCTTGGTTGAGAGAGGCTGTAGTTGTTGTAGTAGCAAAATTTGGTGTGTGTTGACTCACATCTTGGGCATTTGAGAGCCTGATCATGCTGGGGCCTTAGCCTCCTCTCCATTAAAGGTCTCGAGCAGGTTAGCATGTCCCCAGATGGTGAAGAAGAATCCAAGCCAGACTCCTCGTGAACCAAACCCTGACATGGAAAACGAGGAAATAATGAAAATGTGTTAGTGCTAGGGGTAGCATTCTTTGTCGTTTCTTGGATGTCGAATACTACAACCGCTAGACATTCTCGTGCCTTTTCAGACTTCAACTAGAATGTCTGTATTGGAATGCCAGCTATAGAATCCAATTACTAGACAGAACCCCAAAAGTAAACGACAATGTAACCAGTTAAGCAACCAAACATAGTAAAAACAGTTATATTGATGATGAGTCCGGAATTGGCAATTCTGATCGGAGTCAAAATTTTGATACAGCTTGAGAATCGATATTTTAGATAATGTACGGGAGTTTGAGAAGTTGATTTTCACCAGCATTTACAGCTAACAGGAGCATTGGCATTCTATAATCATTCAGATTCCCATTGAACCTATATAAATATTTTCCGGAAAATGTTGGCACCGAAATCTGCAGAAAATGATCACAATTTTGGGAAATATTTCTTGAAATTCATAAAATGGTGAACTAGTAGCTAGATTATTGCAATTCAACCCTGATGTAAACGAAAATCCTTCGTTTGGACTCAAAAGGCGTATTGCGTATCATGTTTTGTCTGACGCATAGGGGTTGCAACCGTCAAAACAGTGAGTTGATCGCACACTCAAGCAGTTTAAGAAAAAAGTTTAGAAGGATGAAAGACATAGCAGCGAAAGCTTCAATGCAAGGCATAAATTACCTGAAGCCAATCAGATGAATCCATGCAGACTTGCAGTGAAGTAATACCCATCAAACAAAAACGCCTACTGCGAAGAAAAGAATTGAACCCTTCTCTTTAATAAGTGTGAGTATCACTGCATATTTGGAGTGGATAAAATGTTACATAGAAAGAAGAAGGAGATGACAATTCTGTTTCGTTAACAAGAGGAAACAGAAGATAAGAAGAGAGTGAAGAAGGAGCGAGTTGTTTGTCTGGTTTGCGGGGAAGGGCTGGTTAATAAGAAGGAAGAAAAAGGCAGCACGTAGTGTCGACTGTAGAGAGAAATTGATGATAATCTACAACTGCGGTCCACAACAGCGTCGGTAGGCAACATTCGTGGGGCCCACTATGTCTTATAGTATCAAACAGTGGACCCACAACTCACCTCCCTTGAGTCTTGACTGTAACAATTCCGGTTAATGAACGGTGCCTGATTCGATTACAATCTTGTCGTTGCAGTAACTAAAGCCGTTGGATTGTGAGAGTGATACGTCAGTGACATCGGCCTGGTCGTCACAATTCGTAAACAAATGGGTCCAGTTTATTTTTGACGTGACAGAAGCTAAGAGGGAGCAGAGCCAGAGACAGTAATAAGGGAGAATAAAATTTTGGGGTTTTCGATAAAGAGGGTAAGCATAACGAAAGAGCACTCTTCTTGCGGGCCCAAATAAGCAGACCCCACTCGCCTCCTCCTACAAGCAAAGGATTGATTCCCTTACCACCCCCCTTATCACGTGCCTCCGCTTCCTGTGGGGATACGGCCTGTAGTGCCAATTGTACTCAGTGTACTCCACTCCAGTTATCGTCTATATTAACCTCAAATCTTTTGCCTCTCTTTATTTTTGTGCAAAAGAATCTGAAAAAACAAAGTGAAATCACTGACTTTTAGCGTAGAAGGAGTAGAAGGTTATTACATATTTATAATTATTGTGTTGTTATTTAAACTTTCATCTATCTACAACATGGATATTTGTCAATTTAATTGATATTTTTAAAAATAATTAAAAAAATTTGGATTCAAAATCCCCTAATACCGAACTTAGGAGTTTGGATGAACAAATACGTTTGACAACTAATGTTTGATATACTAAATTTTACAAAATTTAAAACAGTGTACGCTTCACGAATTTGAATTGATACAACACGCATTAATAATTATACACTGATAGTAGATTAAAAGACATTATATATAAAAATATAAATTTTAACATGCTACTCGTAGTGTCTCCTCAAAAAGTCAATAATTATTCCTGACTAATTAAACAACGAAACTAGCCAGACAAGACAAACGAGAAAGCTATTGGGAAAATGTTATCAATTTCTATCGAACCTGAGTTTCATTCACCTAGGAAGCGTTCTTTCCAATTAATTAATGCAACAAAATTTTAATTGAAAACATATTCGCTGGCAGTTCGAATAAAATTCTCCCACACAGGCGGCACGGTTCTTTCTCAAATTCAAAAACTAGATAAGTTCAGCTCGTATCAAAGGTGACAATGAGATCACGAGGATGGATGCTTTAAGCTGATTGCTTGAACAACACACTGAGTTTCATAGGGCCCAAAGTACACTAAGTCAGGTGAATAAAGTGTTTTGTGCCCACGTTTAATCGTACAAACTCAAACTGTCAAGTGCCAATTCCTTGTCGCAAAGATATAAGAGACTGAATCATATCTACAGTAACCACTTCGTAGTCCACTCAATAATCATAGTTACTTTCAAAATAATAATAATCTCTACCTCGTTGTTTTTAGACGATCTATTACAGAGTTAATGATCATTCTAATGATATATAGATGATTGTTTTCACCCTTCAAATAATTTTCAACACGAAATTAAGCAATCTGCGTTCATGTGGACTTAAACGTGGAGTGATTGTTAATCATTGAACTGTTAGAAGCATATTTGCATCTCCGTGCATATATAGGGATGGAAATAATAATTTTTGGGCGTTGAAAATTTCTGCCATATGTGAATCTAGCTAAAATTATGTATTCCAGCTATCACTCAAATAGCGTGTAAACCAAATATTGTACATGAATATTTGTGAAAAATCAGTTTGGATATGTGTGAACGGAGTTTTGGGTTTTCTTTTTTGGAGCCCTCAGAGAGAGTCCGACGAATAACTTAACCGCCCCACGGCCACTAAAACTTTGTAATTAATGCTTATGTTAGATAGGGGCATGTAAGCATCCATGTTTCCCATTTGTGCTGGTGAGTAGTAACAAAATGAATCCTAATTCAAAGCTTGAACAAGACTTCCAGATATCTTACTTCGTGTTCACGAAACCATTATATATTAATCTGATTTCAGGAGCAAGTAAAATTACCTCTGGTTAAAAATTACCGTCAATCTATTTTATTGGCCACACAAAAAGAAACTCATCTTGTTCTTTTATGGCGAGGCTTTATCTGGCTCTAAAGACATAGGATAGATGCTTTGGCGTGATTAGATTCGTTTAAAATAATTTGCCGTCACATATATCTTTCTGTATTCCAAGCAGGCCACGCACTAAGCTCGCCGCACTAGTACTGTTTATAAAAGAAAATTAAAGCAATTTCGATCTGTTTTGCAGTCAATCGTGCACTGTTGCTCCTTATTAGCTGCAATATTACTTTCAAATTCTGTCCTTTTGATATCTAGTTACTTTCAGATTTCAGATATTGAAAATCTTCAGTTTGAAGCTAAACATCTTATATATAAAATTTGTTAATGCTAATGCTGCTTTTACTTTATAGATCTACTCCTAGTTCAGATAAAAGTTCACGTACCCATATATTTTTTCAAAAGTTCTATTCTTTTAAATTGTTGGGACTGACAATTTTTTCCAGGGCAGACACAACGCAATGTAAGAACGACGAGAATTAACAACAATTCGTTACTATATCGTGTATGATTATGTCGAATTGTCGATCGATAAACAAATAGTGTAAGTTCAAAATTTAAAATCTATAATTGAAAGCGTATAGAAACAAACGGTTTCAAATTGAGGTTCCCTCTGATCGTCCGATTCCGCTGTGGTCCTCCTCATGATGATGGTCAAACAACCATGCACCTCGTAATTGTTGTAGTCAAAACTTATTCTTTTGGGCCATCGAATGGAGCCCACATGATGATCGATTCTCATTGATTTATATCTCTAAGCTTTATTAGGCCACATGCATGGCAATGATCATCTATTGATGCACTAGACCTCACAAAATTCCCTGCTACTCGGTCCATGGAGCATGATTGCTTGGAAAAGCTTTGGACGATGACGCGACGCCGTCTCTTGATCCAATGGCTTCTTTATTTGGTAATAACAGCTTGGAACTGTACTAAAGTTATAAGGAGACTATTATCGGGGGTCGTGTGAACTAGTTCCCACAAGTAATAACAGATATTATCGCGTTGTCTGATCCCCGATCTTCCCGTGCATGGGAAAGATTACGTGTGACAGACAAATCCGATTGTTTTTATTGGCAGCAGGACTTTTGGCAACGGGGAGTTTGATACTGCGTATTAAATGTGCGACTTTTATTAATAAAAATAAATCATTGCGTGGAGATCTAAGCCTAAGTACGTACCCCTGTTTATATTATATTTGTTAGTCTTCCCATGGCAATCAGCAAGTAAGTCTTAATATTTGTGCCAAACTAATACTCCTATCCCAGATCCTGCTGAGCATGCGCGACCAACAACAACGGCCCCAACTGTGTGTAGAAACAAAGTCTTAGCAAATATTCCATACCCGGAATTAAGATCAGCGAATCTGATGGGTCGGTGGACAGGATCCTGAAGCCCACCTTATTTTAACTTCTATTTGTTTGCTTTTCCTCCCTTCAAATTTTGGCTCAGACTCGGAGGGAGTTTAGACTATTTTGTCATTTAGTTTCGTCAATGCGGGGCATTTGGGTCCCATTCTAGCTCCTAGAAGCCGAACGTGGGTCCCCTTCTACCCCTTTCACTTATCATCATCATTTTTGTCGCTTATTGGTCATTAAGGCCATGGCCTTGCCTGAATTGATCGACTCGCTTCATTAATTGAACGCCAAAGACAGAAGCTCGATGCACGGCTACTCCAACACATCCCCGCCCTAAGGTATGGTAAAGACGGCAATACTGGATAGTCATGGATGTATTTTCTTGTTTGAAATTGCATTGTGCATGTTTCTCACAATTCTGTTGTAAATAGTAGATGGTGTATGAGGAATGCTAGCATCGCAAGCTCATGAGTTTTTGAAGGAACTAAGTTTTAGTATTGAAACCATAATTAGGACATAAAAGATGTAATGCACATTAGAACTTTTCTTTGAACTGGTTACTAGGTTCTGTTGAAAGACCATTTAATTCACTCATTTGATAATTTATGTTTAACTAATTATAAATAAACATACGATAGTTTATTATGGACCCGCGTCATCCCGTCACATCATGTGTAAAAACACACCAAAATACATTTTGAAATGGGGGTGATCAGTCAACAAATCTCCGTGAAAAGCAAGCAAATCATCCAACATAATTTTCATATTAATCCACGTGCAATCCATAAATTGTAGTGTCGTCTGGTGTAATACATTTAAATGATTTTCGAGTGATTTAGGACAGGATAAGTACCCTACCCCACGACATAGTACAAATATAGAACGACATTATTTCGTTCTAGGGAAAAATACTAGCTACTCCATTAATTTTTGGGTAATTCACTTTTTCGAGAACTTTTTCAAAACCACCAAAGATACTTAATTTGTCAATTTATTTGAAGGTTAAACATATTTAACCCATCCATGAGTTAAAGTAGAGAAAAACCTTCACCATTCAACCAAATTTATTTTTATTGCAACAATTACTACTTTATATATGGTGAAAAATATTAGATGAATGATTATGCATTAAATTGAACTAAAGGAATGTTTACCCCAAAATTCTAAGTAATAATAAAAATTCTTTAATCATTATTAAAATTAATAAAAAAATATAATTTTCTTTTGTGACATTTTGTTGCAAACATAATTTTTTCTGAAAGAAATTCAATGCTACTTTGAATATTAACAAAATATATTAATATCTATAATCTTCAAGTAAAAAAAGTGTTAATAATTTCAACGACACAAATTCATTTGACAGCCTAAAAATACCTTTTATCATAATAAAATTTTAATATATTTTATTTTTCACAATAAAAAGGACTAATTATGGGAAAAATATATTATTTACATTATGAATATAAGTTTTAATGTATTTAAAATTTTGAAATTAATTGAAAACTTGACAAAGATCTTGTTTACAATTATTTCTTTGAAAGAAATGTTGCTTTTATTCTTGTTACTTGACTTTAGTGTTGATTAGAGAATTCTATACACATCATTATTTACGATTTCTTGTGACAAATATTGTTTATTCATTTAACAGTCTTACATTTTTATATTTTCACTATAATTTGCAATTAATTTGGACCGGCAAACCCAATCAAGTTGGATCATAATATAATACACGGATAAATATGTGAAATCATTTAATAAATAAACAATTAAGGGGGTCTTTGTTACTGTTGAAAAATTGGAGAAGAAAATAGTAATTGCACCAACATTTAGGGTGCAACTAGTACTTCCCTCCAATTGGCTCTTGGTGGAGCATGTAACACGCCGAGTTGGCGAGGCGGCTTAGTATGATTTGATTTTGTTTCAATTTGGCCGTGGGTCTAATTGAGCATTCTAATCAATGGATAAGAATGTCCGACCTTGACTGATTATTTATGTGTTATTTTATTCAGGACGATGTGCTGGTTATGAAAGAAAATTATTATAATTAGATTAATTGAATTTCACGTGGGAATGGACGGAATGCAAATTCTTTTCAGCGTGCACAGAGCCTTACTGATGATGCAAATTTATGAAAGACATAACATGCTTTTATGCTTTATATTGTCTTACAAAATTAATATTTTAGATATAATGATAATGGGAAATATGGTATAAATAAATTTTAAAAATATAAATTTGATGATAGCCTCGTGTAATTACCCTTTTTTCTGTAAAGAACATGCTCGTATTATCGGACATTAAAGTAAATTGCATTAGCAAAATGTTTGTATTAAAACAGATATATTTTTGTGTAAATTTCACAATGCGTTGAGGTATAACCGTCTGATTTTGTCATGCTCAAACACACAGAGTGAAAATTTAATTTTTTTATTTTTTATTTTTGGTCACGCATGGAATCGAACATCCGACAAATGAAGTTAGAATATATGTGTGTGTGTATAATTTTACAAATAAAAACATCATTTTATCATTGAATAAACATTATAAATAATTTTCAAGGTAAAATAAAAAAATCAGAATTTTAAAATATTCAAAAATTTCAATTTACATTTTAACATCTAACAATTCCATCATAAGACATCTCAGAATAAAATTCCTTAATGAATAGTTACAGATCACGGAAACAATATTTAAAAATCTCAAAAATTCACTTAATTAAACTTGGAGATGTTTATTAGGTGGGATTCTTAATAAATTTAGTTAAACGAAATAAAAAATTCTCAAATGATGAATGATTTTCTTAATGTCACATGACATTTTACTTTTCTATTTGTTTATATATTATTTATTAATTTATATTTAAAGATTTTAATAGCATCATATTTTAATTAACATAAAGGATTTCTAGTGTTTAAGTTTTCTAGTGTATTAAGAATTTTTAATATTTTAAAAATTCCTAATGTTTTAAGATTTTTTTTAGTATTTAAAGATATTTTTAGCATATTATGAGGAGAATTATACAAAAAATTAAAAAAAAATTTGAATTGACATGAACAGTAATTTTATGGATTCTTTCGTAAATTAAGACTTATCAAAGGCTTTACAATCCTCTGTAGTGTAATCTATTTTGCAACTCGAGTTATTAAGATGAGTTTCTTAATGGGTCTAGGGTTCATAATGTGATCATATTTGCTTGTTGGTGAATTTTTAAGCTACTTTACCTATAGATTCACATTAATTGGTATCAGAACTTGCCTTCAAGATCAGGTTATTTTATCATCTTTGTTTTATTCTAATGTTCTAGGGTTAATTATATTATTCTTAGTTTATTTTACTTGTGAGTCAATGATCAAAAAAAAAATTTAAGTTCTGCAATTTTTTCACCTTGTTTATTGTGTTTTTTTATTATGTCTTGCGAAATCTTGAAAAAAATTCTCTTAATTTTTTCTTTTAATAACCTTATTTCTTGTATTTCTTTCTTGTGTCTTGTGAAATTTTGAAAAAAAATTCTCAGGTCTGCAACATCTTCTTTTAGTCACCTTGTTTCTTATGTTTC
>JAWDEX010000016.1:4573918-4585641 GCA_035221805.1 Trichilia hirta | reverse complement strand
GTTTCTTTCTTGTGCCTTGCAAAATCTTAAAAAAATAAAAGAAAAAAAAAATGAAAGTAGAAGAAAGAAAAAGAATCCAACAAGTAAAACAAAGATATATTCTAAAATTTTGTTGACTGTGGCAATTGAATTTGTGTGAAAAAAAATAATCCAACAAGCAACACAAAGATAAATTCTAAAATTTTGTTAATTGTGTTGATGAAAATGAATAAGTATTTATAGTAGTTAAATAGTAACACCTTTAAGTTGGTAGTAAGATTTGTTTATCGAGTAGTTGATACTTGTAAACCTATTGGTGATGTTGGTGTCAGGACCTCTAAGTTGGTAACAAAATTTATTTTCGACATAAACATTAATGTCCTATCATTGACATCAAATATTGACGTAGGGTTTGATGGAGTCTTCCTAGAACATTGGCCTCGGGCCTAATACAAGTCTTTCAAAGTTTCTACAGTTTGACTTGGTTCTTCCTCTACCTCTAATTAGGGTTTAGTACAAGGTTGAAACATTCTATTTAGTTGTGAACCACCATAATTTAGAGATATATAGGAGGGAATATCATATTCTAAACATCATTGCCCTTTTAAGTCCCTAATTTAAGGGGAATACCAAACTATCCCCCTCTTGGTTAAATAGCCTTTTTACTTCGATTATTCTTTGCAAGGATTTTGGCATATTTTCAGCTCTCAATCTATCAGCATCCTAAATAACTAATGCATTCGGGCTAGAATTTATGCTTTATTGAGGTAATACTTTGATGATGAGCCCACTTTAAAGGAAGTCACTTATATTTACATTTTGAGAAAAAATCCTCCCTCTAACTTTAGGTGATATTACCTTCAAACTTGGTTTGGGACCTTCAAATTTTGTGAAGGAAAATTCTTTTAATAATAAAAACTAAAAGAATAAATAGATCTTCGTTAGAGGAGAATGAGACCTGCTCTTCATGGGAGATATCTTGAGAGCGTTCGGCACCGATAATGCCTAGGTGCATACGCCCAAATTGGCCAAAAAGTTTGCGAGGAGGATGGCCGTTTTAGAAGGAATTTTCAATGAATATAAAAATTTACTTTCAGACTCATCTCTAGTAAATTACGACTTGGTGTTCTCCCAGGTTTCTCGGGCATCTTAAATAGAGCTAAAGCGAAAAGGAGTAGGCCCTGCCTTTTCTAATTTGTGACTTACTAGTACATATGCATTTTTCATTTCTCTTGCATATTGACTAATTTTCCTAATGACTTCTGCAAGGAGCTTGGTTGTGAACCTAAAAGGCCTTCTTTTACCGAGAAAATCGTCGCATCTCAGAGGTGGGCAATGCAACACCCAGGGGAACGGCGTCCTACAGCCACCACACCCACCACTGCCTCCTTGCCAAATAAAGGATCTTAAGAAACTCCCTCCCAAGGATAAGGGATAACAAAATGTGCCACCTCAGACTTGCACCAGTGATAGTACTAAGTTGAACAAGGAGCAGGAGGCTCTCGTCACGACCCCAAGAGACACTAGACAGAGAGTGCTGGCTCTAAAAAGTTGATGGAGGCCACCATTATAGTAGCTTGGGTGGCTCTATTTGGGTTGACAGAGGAGGTGTCTGACCCCAAGGGAGCTCAAGTAACCCCTACCTGCATGTTTGTCCTCCGTGCAGTTAGAGTTGAGTTTATCCGTTATAAGGAAGAATAAAATAGAAAAGTCAGAATTTTAAAAAAATTCATAATTTTTCGTTTACGTTTTACCATCTAACAATTCAATCACAAGTCATTTCATAATTAAATTTAAAAATAAATACATACACATCAGAGAAACAATATTTGAAATCTCAAAAATTTGCTTAATTAAAATTAGAGATGTCAATTAGCTTGGGATTCTTTATAAATTTACTGGGACGAAATAAAAATTCTTGTAAGATGAGTGATTTTCTTAATGTGATTTAATGTTTCATTTTTCTATTTTTTTATATATTATATATTAATTTATATTTAAAGATTTTAATAACATCATATTTTAATTAACATAGACAAAAGCATCATTTATGCATTACTGCATAATTTCTCATAAAAATGAATTAGAATTTACGGTAATTAAAAAAATTTACGAGTATATGAAAATAAAATAATTTTAATATATATATATTACCAACACAAAACAATTACAAAAGTTCAAAACATTCTATAAAATATCTCAAGTATTAAATCGTACTTAAAATTTAATTCAATTGAAGGTTCTGAAAATTTTGATTTTTAGTAAGAGCTACGGTGTGGCTGCTCTATGATACAACCTTCATGTTAGTTTTTGCCACTAAGAAATTTGGTCATTCAATTTTTCATTTTTCATTATTCTTTTTTCCTTTTTCTTTCTTTCATTAAAACATAAAATGGACTACCTTTTTTTATTTTTATTTTTTTTATTTTTGAACAATGCTACAAGTATTATCAATATTTTTTTCATCCAAAATGGCATTGCAATATTATTAGTTGTACGATGATACTTATTAACTCAATAGGTAAATATTATAATAAATTTTCCCAAAATATACCAAAAAAAATTACAATGTAATTGGAAATGTTTTACTTTCAACGATAAAAGTTTGGAAATTATAGGATTACTAATTAGATTGTAAAGTTTCATTTTTCACTAAAAGAAAATGTTTCTAGAATTTATCACTGGCTTCTCGTTAACTGTGCATGATCTTTAATAAACAAATTGGACTTTAAGTCGATTGATACTCCCTTATAATTTATCCCCAAATTATTCTTAATTCAACTTGATAATTGACATTTCATAATAATAGGCCCAAGAAGAAATGCAACTATATTATTTTTTTATAAAACATCTAAATATTTGACAATAATCTACCTATATAAATGGATATTAGTCTACGACACTGAAATATTTGTCATCCCAATTTAGCTATGTTGTAATTTCAATTGAATTGTTCTCTAATTATTATTTGTTGATACTGAAAATTTTTAGAAGAGAAACACTAAATACCACACAGGTTTCATTTTTTTTTTTTTTTGCCTGTGGATAGTAAAATCACCATAAGTACTCCCTTCTAGCTACTTGAACATATAAAGAGAAAACAAAAAATAAAGTCAATCTTTTAACGTATAAATTTCAATACTTAAATTAAGCTTGGGATCTAAGAAAAGAAAAAAAACAAAACTTCAAGTATAAAAGAAGAGATTTGATATATACTGATGCAAAATAAGTGTATTATTAGCTACTGTATCTAACTCCTTTTACAGTAAAGGGATATTGATATTTATAATAGTTCGTAACATATCTTCACAAGCTTTTGCATGTGTAGTCATCGAAGAACGGAGAGCTAATATTTGTTCGAGGAATTGTACGTTGGTACCAGATAATAAGTTATTGTATAACATTGCTTTTAGATTTAGACCAGTATAATAATTAACTAAGTTGTGACTTATGTAGCACTAAATTTTAAAAGTGATATAACAGTTTTACAGTGACTTTGAGGTCCATGCATAACTCCTCTTTATTGTCCCCATTTTTGGGTCAGATTTAATATAATTGTTGAGGCTATTGTCCTTACATGTTCATGTTTGTTTACCTTTGGTAACCTTGAGATAACACTTTTGATCATGGTAGAAGTTGGGGGTAGTATAGGCTGTAGCAAGATAGTCGAGTTTCTCCTATCTTACGTTTGATATTATGGCCTTAAGCAAGTTACAAAATTTGTTTCTCACATATGTAGGACTTACAAGCTCCTATTGGTAGCACTAGTGTTGTGACCTTTGGGTCAAAGTGAAAATTATTTCTCAAGCAGTCAGTACTTATAGACCTATTAGAGATACTAGTGTTGGGACCTCTGAGTCGGTAAAAAAGTTCATTTTTAGTATAGGCTTTAGTGTTTAATCATTGACATCAAATGTTAATGTAGGGTTGATAAGGTCATATCTGTAACAGTGCCTCAATTTTTAACCTCAATATAAGTCCGTCAAGTTTCTATTGAAATAAAATCTCAGTAAAAATTTATGACTTTCCTTAACTCAATATTTGCTTTTATGATAGCCTTTTTTCCACTACTGTGGCCATTTGAATTTCAAGCTCTTTATAGCTATAGTGTTCATTAGTTATATGTGTGCCATTTTAGATTTTGTTAGTCCTAAAATGACATAGTATTTAAATGTATTTGGATCTTGTAACAATATTACATGTCATTTGAAAAGTGGACGATATTAATAATAGCTCATCTTTTTAAGATACCTCATTATTGTAAAATGACATGGCATATTTGGTCCATTAAAATTTGATAGTTAAGGTTGTTTGTGCCATCTCATTATCCCTAGGACGTCTATAAATATACATTTTCACCTTAATTTTTTTTCATACTTTACTAAACTACTTACCAAAAGTATATTTAACCAAATTTCGATGTTGCTCAAGCTCTCTAAGTCTTTAAAGTCCTTTTATCCTTTTAATTTGCCTTTATAACAAGTAAATAATCTTGAACTTACCCTCTTATATTTTTCTTTTGTAAAGGCATGATTTAGGAAGTCTTTTGTTGAATTAAATAGGATAAGGCATAATTTCTGATATTATGCAAGCCTGATTCCTTGTAAGGTGACATGAGTATGTACACTATAAGTGTAACAACCTAATTTAAGAGGGTGGAAAGTGGCATCCAAACGAAGAGGCCTACACAAGAGGTAGTTCTTGGTAGGTTGCTAGAATAGTTGGGGAAAGAAATGAATTAAGTTTCACATTAGAATGGGAGAGGAATATACTGCATTATATATGTAAAGTTGGGCCTAAATTAATGACATAGCCTTTTAGGATGAGTGTTGGTTTATTACCAAGAATAAAATCGTAAAGCTCTAAGAGTTGAGTCAAAATAGACAATATCATTGACAGTGTTAGGCTAGGTCTTACTATTGATATTAGAGTCAACTCTATTCTAATACGACGGTGGGATTAAAAAACAAACTAGAGAAAAGATGAGGAGTTTGTAATAACCCAGTCCTAAAAGATAGAGAGTAGAGTTAAGGTAAAAAGGCTTGAGCAAGAAGTAACTCCTGGTAGGCTTCTTGGATGGCTGAGAGTAGGGATGAACTGAGTTTTAATTAAAATAACAGAAGAAGTTATATGCTATATATGTGAAGTTAGGCTTAAATTATCAACAAGATCTTCTAGGATAGTGTTAGCCTATTACCAAGAATAAAATTATGTGGCTTAAGGGTTGGGTCAGAATAAATAATATTATTGACTGTGTTGAGTCAGATTTTACAATAGCACTATGATAAACTAGAAATTAAGTTTCTAGCTAGACTTACTATCTTAGGTTATTAGGTGGTGTCTTGAGAGCATGGCCTGGGTATCCATAGGTTTTAAGGCTTATTGGACCAATTATCATTTAGGGTATCTAAGTGTTTGGGTCAGTAATAGTATGATGTCAAAAAAAGTATGCTAAATTGTTTTTCAATTGTCTGCATACTTCTAGGGGCTTAAGGTTTGCATGCTCTTAACTTGAAAGCCTCTAGGTTGACTCTGGCTTCTTTTGGATGTTGAAAAATAAGTTCTAATGAGTATAGTGTAAAGATTCTATTTGAGGGCAAACTCTTATTAGACATTGTCTTTGAGCCCTCAATCCACTCTTTTTCTAGGACGAGTAATAAGGTTTCTCTAAGAAGTCCAACCCAATTCTTATCTTGCCTTCAATTAATGTTGAGTATGAGGCAGATGCATTTTGTTCAGTTATGAGTGAGCATGACCCAAAGACATATAAGAGGAAGTATCATATTTTAGACATCATTACCATTTAAGCCCCCAATTTGGGGGAAATATCAAGTCATTGCTTTCCTGGCTTTCGATGAAGAGCTACTTTTTGTTGATGTTAGGCTATCACTTTAACCATTGTTTATAAGGATTTTAGTGTATTTCTTGTCAGCTTAACTCCCCAATATTTGGTCTTAGGCTCTAACTTTTGGACTATCCAACTCTTGGATTCAACTCAACGAGTAGAGTATATTGCTAATTCATTGGTTGCCCCTTCACTGACTTGAATCCTTAATCTTTATCCACCTCTAGTTAATGAGTAACCACATAAACTAGTTCAGGTGGCTACTTCCCTCATCCACCAAGAAAAAGTTCTAGTGTTCGAGTGTAAGGGAGGTCAGCATGAGTCGAGAACTCATCTGCCCCTCGTTGGGTCTTGGCTCTTGGACTCAAGCCCAATAGTTTGGGGGAGATGGGGGCCAATAAAAAAGGTCGACTTTTTTGTTAGTGGACATCGCTCCTGTCCCCGATACTTAGATTTTGCAAGTGAGATCTATAGAACCCTACGCAACAGATGAAAAATGTGTTAATCTAACTCATACTTAGCCTCCAAGAATTCGAATCTTAGATATCAAATATCAGAGCATGTCCTTGTAGGCTACAAAGACATGCTCTGATATTTGATATTTATGGTTTGAATTTTTAGGGACCGAGCATGAGTTAGAGTAACTCATGTCTCGTCTGTTATACAAGGCTCTGTAGATCTTACTTAACAAAATCTAAATATTAGAAACAGGAGCAATGTTTGCCAACCATTACAACCCGATCTTCTTTGCTCCTCTTGGTTCCATTACCAGGGGGTTAAGAAACTTGGTAAATTTATGCACTTTCGTTATGTATTATGTGTAAAAAATATGAAATTAACATGTCATCTAGGACCCTACATGTTGTCAACTTTGACCCGTAAAATTTCTCTGAATTCCTAATTTTTCTTAAACTTATACTTTAGTAAACTAATTTAGCAAGTGCTTTATAAACATCCATAACATTTTAATATTTGCTTCAGGTTAGTCCTTACTATTTCGATGGACATGACTTATCCAAATTTCGCCAAATTCCGTCGGTCAAATTTTTTAAAGAGTAAACAAAAAGAAAAATACATTTTTACCCTCATACAATATTTTGAAGAGAGGATGACATATTTGGCCACGGGTTTGTATTGCTTTAGAAAAAAGATTAATAATTACATAATATTAAATTAATAAAAAACAAATTTAAATATTTTTCCCTTTTTAACCTTTTTTTTTTTTCTCATTCTTTGTTTATATTTTCTTTTTTCCGCTCTTTCTTTTTTTCACCCTTTATGTGGCATGGTGGTCAGTGCACAAACCCAAGAAGCTATTCAGTCATTACCGAGTCAAACAAATACCCACTTATGTCGTTAGGGTTTGCTTCAAATAGTCGAAAATTTTATTGCTTTGATTTTATTTATTTTATTTTTGGCTAAAATCTATTTGTACCTAACATTAAATTAATTTTGTTCTACGTTAATAGTGATTTAATCTTATTTCATTGTTGAAATAGTGGAGAAATAAGAAAGAAAAATAACAAAGACAGAGAATTAAAACATCTATAAATTTACTCTTATAATTTACTAAACGTGAGTACAAAACACCGACTTTAGGAATTTGATTCAGTATCTCTTTAACTTCAGAAGAAAGGTGGTTCTAAACACTAAAATGAAATAAAAATAAATTGTTAAGGTTGTTTGCTTAAACTAAGTTGGGTCCGATGCTTAAGAATTTTTTGATGTTGGTGTCAAACTAATCTATTAAAATGATAGAAACTAAAGGAAATATACCTGCAAACTTTTCATGCAGTATTTTCAAAGCTAAGCTAATGGGCCATGGTCCAATATTAACTGTATATAATTATCTTATCAGTCGGGACGCATTAGAATGTAGATTACGTAGGCCCAGTCTAAATTCAGAGTCATCGCCAGCCCAACCATAATCGGATCCATAAGATTGCTCAGTTGATCGTCGCCCGCATCTAAGTAAGTTTTATTGTCCAAAGCTTCTTCTAATAATTGATTTATATTTTCCAATTAGAGTTTTTTGATGATAATTTATAGACTCCTTTTTTTTTTTTTTTTTTTGGCTAGATTTAAAAATTTTTGAAGATATTTTAGGATGGAGAAGTTAACTGAAGACAAAGGGAAATTTTCGAGTGAATTGTGTTGGAAATGGAATCTTTACTATTCAATTATAGAATTTACCAATTCTACTAGGGATTCTTATTCTAATTCCCTCGTACTTTTCTTTACTGGGAAATAGATATTCTTTGTAGGACACGCATAGTGATTACAATTGCATTGAATAAGTTTTAACAAATCTTCATTTTCATATTATTATCCACAAAATGAGATGGAGAAGTTTATGTCAAATGTTATATGTTGCTATCACCATCCCCAACTATTGCATTGGTTGTTTTGACATAGAATTAGGGGTAGACAAATTTCAATCGATATAATTCAAGTCAATTCAATTGCTAATTTACGTTATTTGGATTGACTTAAAAAATTATGAATCAACTTGTAAATTGAAATTTTATAATCCGTATTTACGAATCGAATTGCGAATTGAATTAAATTTAATATGTTAATCCGCATAAAATATAATTAATTTTAATATTATTAATTATTTTTGCATAGATATAAAAGAATGTTATTTTCTTAAACTAGTTCTATCTTTTCTCATTCTATTTTCAATTGATTTTTATCTCCTTTTGCTGAAATTAAAAAAAAAAAATAGTTAAGTGATGTTCAATAATAAAAGTTGATGTAGCCATTTTAACTTAAAAAAATAGATATATTATAAATTAATTAATATGATAAATTATATCTTTATTTTCTTTTAACCTAGATTTTGTTTAATCTAAATTTCTCGCATATTTAAATTTAAATTTTGTATTATATTTTTAAATTTATGCTTAAAATTCAATTTAAGAAGCCGATCCAATTCAATCCGTTTTATGCATATTAGATTGGATCGGATTATGACATGTTCGCTGATTAGATTGGATTATCTTAAATCCAGTCCGCAATATATTAATTGGATTAAAATTTTGACTCAATCAAATCTAATACGCAAACGCCCTGCCACATAGAACTGGTGCGGGTTATGTTCTGTAAACTCCAATTGATGATCGAGTTTCATTACAAAGCAACCGAAAGGAAAGAAGATGACCAAAGTTCCCATCAATTGAATCGTTTACCTTTGTTTCCAACATTTAGCAGAGCATACAAAGACGCCCACTCACGCGTCAACGCGATGAGATAAGGCAGCTAAGGGTTCATAGCAACTGCCCTCAGTCACTTTAATTGACAATTGGTCATCGACTTGTTTGTTAGCCACCGGCCATAATGCACGGACGATACCATAGCTACCGTCAACCTTAGACATTTATTAGTCCTGGAACTTCAAAAACAGAACGGTTTTGATACCAAAACTTGGTTTAACCAAGAAGAATTAAGATCAAGATGGGAAGATATGTTTGTGGTTCCATTCGTTTTGAAATTTGCATAATCGATAATACTTGGTAAAAATAAATGAACTCCAGATTTCTTCCCTTAACCTTTCTTAGTTACTCTCTCCTTCATTGGAATTAACCATTTTAGCTCATATTCTAAAACTTAGAAGTAAAACATACTAGAACACAGTAAAATAATAAAATCATCAATATCACCTTTGATCAAGATGCGGTTAAGAAAATTTTGCTTTCTCAATTATAATATTTATTCCACAAATTAATCATTCACTTCACTTGTATATTTTTGAGATCGTATTTTAGAATGTCAATCATTACTTATTAAATATCCATAATATGGTCATAGAATCGATGTTATATAAAATCATTCTCCTGAAAATATTCCAATGCTTCATCTCATTTATTTACACGTTGGGCATATTCCTCAGATTTAGGGTTTTCTTTCGATTGCCATTCATTTTAGGCCACATGTGAACCAATGGCCATGTGTCATATTCACAAGAACAATGAACTTGAGCTAATGGTTGCCACATTTTACTCCATCATCAAGGAAGATTAAATACAAAAGGCAAGCAACAACAAAAATTCCTACGGACCAGAAATACGATATGCTGTCATAAGAATATAGAGAGATAACGATGCCAAATTAATTGATACCAAATACTTATTTACAGAATCTTACTACTATACCAAATGGTATAAATCAATATAAAATTATACATTAACCATAAATCTAATATTTCAAATTCAAATTGCTTATTTATGGCATCAAATTATCATTTTAGTTGACAGCAAATGATACTATTTACATTAAAAGTCAGCTTCTCCATGAAGCAAAAGGCAACTTGAAATATAGTCTTGTTCTTCATTCGGGCAGTACCCGTAACTTTCGGCTGGTAACCTTAGGTGCTCTTAAAAACACACACATAACTACCTAACCCAAATTGCTGGTCTTAAAAAACAAATGAAACTATAATTAGAGTCAAAAAAACTAATTACTCGAAAGAGGGTTCCAGCCAAAACAAAAGGAATCATAGAAAATAGCATCTATTGACATTTAAATGAAAAAGTAAAAATTATAGAAAATAAAAAAGGAATAAAATATAGCAAAATAAACACATAAAAATTCCTATTGCTCATAACATAACCGTCCACTAAGGCATTAACAAAGCAAAACTCATATTCTATTGCACCTCACAAACTATCTCCACCTAGTTAATCACAAAACTTAGTTGTTAGCAAATGTCAATCACCCAGAAAGTTTAAATTAATTTCTCAAAGTATGTTAGGTAGTGACTGCATTGGAATTTGTCCGCTCAATAATAGAACGAGAATTAAATTAAATAAATACAAGCAATTAAAATTAAAAGAGAAATAGGAGCATTCTGAATACTGAATATGATTCACTAATTTTAAAAATAGAAAATTCTTTTCTTTTTTCTCAATTGGTAAAATTAAAAAGGAAGAAAATTTTTATTTTTTACCCCTCGGCATTAAACATTTGGACTCCAAAGCGACCACAAACGAGAATTGAATAAACCTAACACGTCCGGAAGCACTTTTCTGGCCAAGCCTTTGTGGGTGCAGCTACTTGCCGCCGTTGTACTCCGAATTATCGCCGATGTCTCCTCCTCCCCCACTGCAGAAGACTCACCAGAGACCTTCACAACCTCATTCTCCTCAAACAGACTAGCGTATTTCTCAGAAGAAATCACCGGTACAACAGAGACACTATTTTCCGGCAGAGTCTCAGGAGTAACAACGGTATTTGAGGATGAAGATTCCAGAGTTTCTGCTTCAACTTGCTTTCCATGAACAGAAGCATCCCGTTGATTTGGAACAGCAACTACCTGTTTGGCATTAGCGTAACGTCTTGTCGTATTATCTCTCCTCTTTCCTTTCCCATTTTTCTTGTATTTCTCAGTTTCTCCGTTGGTCAAATGATCTTCAAAAGCTTCAATAGCTTGATGAATGAGCTCTCGGTTGGGAGAAGAGTCCCATCGAAACCAGTAGCTCGTATAGCAATTAAAACAGTCGCAATCAAAAACAGGAGGCTTATGAGTCGTATTACTAACATTATTGATACCCTTTGCAGTTTTCTTGACTGATTTTTTCTGGATGATAGAAGGTGACAGATTTGGTGTTGATTTAGTTGTTTTAATGGACCTTGTGATGAGATAAGCTAGAACTTCACGGTCCTCGAGAGAGAGTACAGAAACAATAGCAAGAATGGTAGCTGGCAAAATCTTCAAGACAGATAGATAATCTCCGTCTGAAGAAGAAGAAGAAGACGATGAAGATGGAGAAGGATAAACTTTACCTTTGTTCTTTATCTTCATACTGCCCTTGTCTTCTTTCCTGTGAAGATGAAGATGAAATGGCGTCTGCTGTGCTTTCGGTTTAATTTCTTTACTTCTTTTGTAATATAATTGTGG
>JAWDEX010000016.1:4485377-4524014 GCA_035221805.1 Trichilia hirta | reverse complement strand
AAAATTTTTAAAAAACCTTATCTGCAGTTATATTTAAACAAGATTAGGTTATTATAACCTAATTAATTGTGGGTTAAAAATTTATATAATTTTATTTATTTATTATATTATATTATATTATAATTAGTAGAATTAATTCTGATCTAGTTAAGATATAAAGACTAAATAATATAAATTATAATATATAAAAAAGAAGAATTTCATATTTAATGACATATAAAAAAATATTGTATACTATTAAAAAAGATAAACCTATAAATAACACAGTCTTAGATAAACAAGATGAAGATAATGAGTTAGTTAATTCTTAATAATGTGCAAGATGATATGATTTCTTTATTTGAAGGCTATAATACTATTAAGAAAATTATAGATTATTAAATAGTAAATATGAGCCAAAATCTAATACATATATTCAATTAAGATTAGGAAAATTTAATAGTCTTCGAATAAATAAAAATAAAAATATAAAGGATTATATTATCAAAATAAAATTACTTGTCAAATATCTATCAAATGCTAGTCATGAATTATCTGATGAGATGCCGATTTCAGTTCTTCTCAATAATTTATCAAAAATATGAGATCATGTTGTGACCTTAATAATAAATATATTGGCAATTGAAGAGGTCCTGATGAATAGAAGAAAAGAAGAAAATCGTACCAACAATCTTCTTTTGGCAGAACGTTTTTAGAATAACCAAAAATGCACAATGAAAAAAGGTCAAAACAAAAGAAAGGATCATGAAAATCTAGAATGAAGAATAAAAAATATAAGAAAAGTGGATATTTTATATGTGGGGATAGTGGCCATTTCAAAACCAAGTGTCCAAAACGCAAAAACAAGAAGATGAAAAAAAAAGAAGAAATTGTTTTAACCTTTTTTCAAAGTTTTTATTACTAAATCTCAAAATCAATGGTGGTTGAATTCTTGTGCTACTAGACATGTGAGAAATAACAAAAGTTAATTTATCAACTTTGAAGAAATGCACTAGGAGAACATCGATTATACATAGGTAATAATACCTATGTTGATGTTCAAGGTTTAGGAGATTGTCAAATCTTATTTGTAGATGCCACCACAATATTAAAAGATGTGTTATATTCTCCATTAATGAGAAAAAATCTATTCTTTATGTCTATTCTAGATAAAAGGAGATTTGAGATTAGATTTATGTTTTAGTTTATTACCATAGAAACAAATGGTTTTGTACTTCTAAAGGGTAAAAGAATTGATGATATATATTCAATTAGATCTATAATGAATAAAACATCTTTTCTTGATTATATTTATGTGTTAGATATCAATGATACTTTACTTCACCATTTAAGATTAGGCCATATAAATACATATAAAATATTTAGAATAAGAAATAAAGAAATACTTCCTCAAATAGATTTGGATAAATTTAATACATGCAAATTATGTGTTAAAGGTAAAATGAATAAAAAAATCTTTTTCAAATGATTAGAAAATATTAAGTTTACTTGAGGTAGTACATTTAGATTTATGTGAACTTATGAAGACAAAAATACATAGAGGTATAAAATATTTTATTATTTTTATTGATAATTATTCAAGATATGGACGTGTGTATTTTCTAAAGCCAATATCAGAGGCTTTAGAAAAGTTTTAAAAATATAAAAAGAAAGTAGAAATACAATTGGGACACTCAATCAAAGCATTAAATAATGATCAAGCTACATAATATGAAGCTTTTGATGACTTTTACAAAATAAATGGTATAAGGCATATTTATAGAATGCTTATAGTTTATAGCAAAATGGGATAGCAGAAAGAAAAAATTAAACTTTATTAAATATGACAAAATCGATGTTGTCTTACTCAAAAATGTCTTTATATTTTTATGAAAAAGCATTATCTACAGTAGCATATATATTAAATAGAGTTTACGCAAAAGTTAAATTATTAACTCCATATAAAATATAGACTAAATTAGATTTATCAAAATTAAAAATTTGGGGATGCAAGGTCCATGTATTTATTCTAAAGCCTTTAACGAATAAAATTAGTTCAAAAGTATGTGAATGAAAATTCACTGGTTATGTTAAGAATAAGAGTGGTTATAGATTTTATCATTCAGATAAGGGTTTTATAAAAAGTAAAGATGTTGTGTTTATAAAAATCATGGACACAGTTATTTCTAAAAAACTACTTGAGCTGCTCAACGAAAATAAAATCTCTACCACTTCATCTTAACTTATCAATAATCTTAATATAGAAATAGATGATACAAGTTATCCCACAACTATAATACAGTCTAGTAAAGATATATAGGTTAGTGGGAGAAAAAGAAAAAGAGAACCTTCTCAATGGTTAAAAAATCATTATGTCTTTACAATTGATAAAGAAAATCAACTAAGTAATGATCTCAAAACTTATACGAGGCAATTTGATTGTAAAAAATGAAAATTAGCCATGAAAAATGAATTAGAATCTATTAAAAAAAATAAAGTTTGAGAATTAGTTAATTTATCAAAAGATAGAAAATCCATTAGTTGTAAATGGGTACTAAAAAAAAAAGTTAAAAGCTGATGAAAGTCTAAACAGATATAAGGCTAGATTAATAACTAAAGGCTATACTCAAAAGTTTGAGATAGATTTTATTGATACTTATTTATCTGTTACTAAATTCACATCTATTAGAATTATTATGATAATTATTGCTAGATTAAATTTGAATTACATCAATTAGATGTGAAGACAGCATTTTTAAATGGTAAATTAAAGGAAGATATTTATATGTCACAACCAGAAGATTTTCTACTTAAATGACATAAAAACAAAGTTTATAAATTAAATAAGTCTTTGTATTGACTTAAACAATCATCTAGATAATAGTATTTGAAATTCTATCAAGCAATCTTAAATTTGGGTTATATAATGAATCCATTAGATTATTGTGTTTATAATTGAAAGTGCCAAGACAAAATATTTATCCTCTCATTGTATGTGGATGATATTTTATTAGCTAGTAATTGCATAAATATGATTAATAAAATAAAGTTATATCTTAATACAAAATTTGATATAAAAGATATAGGTGAAATATTTTATGTTCTGAAAGTTAAAATTACCAGAGATAGAAAATCAAAGATGCAATATCTAGATTAAGAGAATTATTTAGATAAAATATTTAAACGTTTTAACATGAAAAATTATAAGCCAGTTAGTACACCCATATGCAAGTCAATAATTTTAAGTAAAATTTTATAACATAAAAATAAAATAGAATTAGATAAAATGCAAAAGGTACTTTATGCATAAAGTATTAAAAGTTTGATGCATGTAATGACTAGTACAAGGCTGAACATATTACATGTAATGGGAGTAGTAAGTAGAAATCAATTAAATTCAGGAAATTCAAGAAGAACACATTGGCAAGTAGTTAAAAGAGTGATAAGATATATCAAAGGAGCCAAGTGTATAAAACTTTGTTTTGATTTACATGATTTAAAACTTGTTGGATATTGAAATGCAAGTTTTATGGGTGATTTAGATGATAAAAATTCAACAAGTGGCAATATACTTTTATATAGTAGAACATCAGTTTTTTTGTTAAGTAAGAAATAAGGACGTATTGCGAAATTTATCATAGAGGTAGAATATATCTCATGTAATATAGCTATAAGCATAGCTGTATGGATTAAAAGGTTTATTGATAATTTATAATCAGATTTATTTAAAGAACCTATAAATATATTCTGTGATAATAAATCTGCTATCTATTTAATTAAAAATATAAACGCATTGATATCAATTATCATTATATTCAAGATATAGTAGAGAGAGATAAAATTAAAGTCGACTATGTCCCCTTAAAAGAGATTGTAGCCAATCCTGTAACTAAATGATTGTCTCTAAAAAAATTCAGAAAACATGTAATTATTATAAATTTAAGAATCATTTAAATATATAGTTAACATGCAAAAAAAATAAATATCTTTTGTTAATATCAAAGACGCCTGAGAAAATAATTGATATATTTTTACCTGATTAATCATGATTATTGATCAGAGAAAAAATAAAAAATAATATAACAAATTTAACAAAAGTTACAATAAATTATTTTGAATATAAAATTTATATAAAAATATTAAAATAAATTTATATAACACCAGAAATTTAGTGTATAAATCGTCATAAAAATTAAATGTGATCAAAAATTTTTTTAAGTTGCTATTTTATTTTTATAAAACGTGTGTAATATAATTTTTTATAATTTAATTATAATATAGTAATGATAATTGATTGTGTGAATAGGATATTTAATTATTAAAAATAAATTTTATTATTTTGATTAAGTAGAAGATTGAAAAAATATAATTAAAACATGATTATTAATAATAAATAATATAGTTATTTATTGAATAATTATATTTAAATTTAAAAAAATTATAATTATTTAATAAATAATTATATTTTAAAAATATTATTTTATAAATAGATAATAAAAGCAAATTGATAAAATTATAAAAATTTATTCGGTCTCAAAGATTCTGAGAAGTCTCTAAAAAAAATCACCCGTCTGAAGACGATGACAAGAAGTTTCAACAAAATGCCAGTGTCTAATATCATGACGTGGATAAACTAATAAATGCCAAATGTTAACTCTTTGTATGCATAGAGGATATTTAGGTAATTTCAGCATATTTCTTCCTAACAGATGTTATTAATTTGACATATTGACATCGATTGACCTTTGATCAAATTTCAAGGGTTTAAAAATAGTTTTGCCTGAATTCTATTTTGATGCCTTGGATTCATATTCTGTATCTTATCTTAAAAATGTACGTGTGCCAAAGGACAGGCCTACGTTTTCCTATTTCTATTGGTGTAGCCCATAAGTTCGCAGTTTTCTTTTTCATTGCTTGGAAATCAAGCGACCAAAGCACAAAGCATTACCATATCCTGGCTCCCATTCACCACATGTCCAAGTACGTGTGCGCTCTCTACAACTCGCGTGACCCAGGAATAAGCTTTGATGATTTAAACAATTGGATTACTTGGTCATGCAGAATTGTCCAATACGGCACTTGTTAGTTTGGTCAAATGAAGTTACCTAAAACATGTTCAAACCCATTTTGACTTAAGATGCTCCCTTATGAACTCATCAACTTTGATTAAATGTCAATAATGTGTTTTATTATTATTAATAAATTACGTTCTTATTTTAACCTTTAATCCAAAAAATCACTTAAAAGAAATTAACCACCCCAAATCCCTAAATCTCAAGATCCGTACTACTGCAGAGCACATGCTACATGACACTTTTCCCAACCGCCAAAATTATGCCCGTTTATTTTGGTTTCACATCCATCCATGGAATGGAGCATAAATAGTAATTCGAAGTGGGTTTAAAAATCCAGTTGCTGAAAGAAGGGTACCGCCTCTGTATTTTAGACCAAAACGACGGGCTGCCAAACAGACGGCGCCGAACCGCCTAAACCAAAACCAAAATAGGCGGTTCCGTTACGTTAGTTATAAGTACTTTGCCTTTTCCTTCCCCCCCCTCCCCCCAAGTATCACTCTCTATACCTTGTTTAATTCGAATTGACCAGAATCCTAACCTACAACTATCTTCTTCATTACCTGTAAACGTTTTAGGCATGCCTTCGAAAATCTCAGGTTCTTAAATTGCATTTTTTGAGCGTATACTTTTAGTATTCATTTATTTCCTATATATAATTTGCATAGGGATTTATAGGTTTCAATTTTTATTTATTGATTTTTCTTTACAGGATATTATTATTGCTTTTCGATTTCTAGTTTCTTTATAAATTTTAATGGTTCTCCAGCTGGTTTCTTTGTGGACATTCGTTGGGTTTTCTTTCAATTTTGTTATGAAATTTGATGTGGAATTTCTTCTTTTGTTAATCACAATCTAGAATCTGTTTTCCTCTGTTATTAGGTTGTAAATTTTCCTTAGTTTCTGGTCTTTCAAAATGGTAAATACAAATCAAATCACGCAGGTTAGTGTTTTGGCTTCTAACAATCTAAAAAAACACAGTTTAGAAAACCAATCAAAGCAAACAGTTAGCTTCAATTCAAGTTTAGATACTACCCACGAGGAAGAATCGTCGTCACTTTCCGATTGCGAAAGTTCTGTTTCTGGCCCCATGCTTAATCCGTACGCTTCGTTTTCCAACGGTTTGGTATGTCTACATGAAGGGGACAAAGTGTATGAACTTATCAAACGAAGGCTGATTTTGGGTTTGGGTGTTCTTGGGGCTCAAGCTAAGATGGTTTCTATTCATAGAAACTCATTTACTGGTGTTATGGGGCAAGCCAAAGTCCAATCTTTTCAGATTTTTGCGAAAGCAGTGGCTAAAAAATGCGGGGGTGATGCAAATGTGAAGTATGCTTGGTATGCTGGCTCGAAAGATGAGATTTGCAAAATCGTAGAGTATGGGTTTGGCTATAGCGGAAATCCTAACATCAATGGATTGTATGGTTGCGGTGTCTATCTCTCTTCTGATGACTCCCCTATGGAATGGTAAGCATCAACAAAGAGTTTGCTTTTTGATTTTATTGATGGATGTAGAATATCTTGTAATCTTGTTTTATTCTTTACAGTATTAGAAACTCCAACGTTGATAAAGAAGGGATACGATATCTATTGTTGTGTCGTGTTATATTGGGAAAGGCAGAGGTTGTGCATCCTGGTTCCGATCAGTATCATCCAAGTTCTGGGGAGTTTGATTCTGGTGTAGACAGCTTATTAGTGCCAAAGAAGTATATTTTTTGGAGCACTTCCATGAACACCCATATCTTGCCGGAGTACATCATAAGTTTTAAGGCCCCCTCTTCTGTGAAGAGTAGGCAGCTAATTTTTTTTTAATATTTTTTGGAACCTTTTGTTTTGATTTTCTAAAATTTGTGTCCCAATTATTAGATGAGGTTTTTTTCGTTAATTGACTTAGATTTCTAATTGTGTAGGGTTTGGGCGAATCCAAGATTCTTTGAGGAGGCCAACGTCACCTTGGATGCCATTCCCAACTCTAATCTCTGCATTATCCAAGTTCTTGCCTGCCCCAACCATTGATTTGATTAGCAAGCATCATAGAGATCACAAAGTATGTACTTCCGCATTGGTGCTTGTGACTGGACTCTGTTTGGCCTTTTCTTTTCCATTCTCAATATTTATTTCTTGTGTCCTTGAACTTGTTGTCTTTCAGGAAAAGAAAATATCACGGCAAGAACTCATACAACGAGTGAGACAGATAGCAGGAGACCAGTTGTTGATTGTAGTTATCAAATCTTTTAGAGCCAAGGTACTTATGAAACAAATATTCTTTTTATTCTCAGCAGTTAAGCAGCTTAGAGAACAGTATGTATACGATGAGGATAATAGTCATACAGGCAGATCTGTACTGATAGAATTTACTGCACATCATTATATTTGGAATAGTGTTTCGAATTCTGAAGTGATTCTTACAGTTAGAACTACGAATAACAATAGTAATTTAGTATTCTTTTCTCATTTTTGGACGGGTCTAGCTTCTAATTTACCAATTACGCTGTTCTTGCTTAGAAATGAAGTTACATTCTGTTCCACAATATGGTTCCTCTGCCAGCTCTTGTGTAGTTAAATCCTTTAAAATGAAAAGTGGAATTGATATTTTGAATAGAGAAGTATATTGAGCGTATGTTCTCCTTTGTGTGGTTGTAATTGTTTACAATATAGTGCCCATTAATCTTCTTAAGTCAGCATAATGATTTTGGTCCAAATAATATTCACTTTGCAGCATTATGGAATCCTGATTTTTGTGGCGCCTAAGTTGTTACTAGAAGTAGCCAAGCAAGCAATTATTAATGATTGTTTACTTTTCAAGATAGATAGAATCTTACTTTAAAGTGTTTGGTTTCTTCTAGTAATATGATTGACATGGCATGGCAATCATATGTGTTGTGATTGGCGGGGTGGTCATAGTACTCTGGCACATAAGCAAGGTTCTCTAGTGAATCTGAGATTCTTTAGGGGAACAAAGTTTAAATTTACAGGGAAACAAGAAATTGGAGTACAAATAATTTTATCTAATTTGATGCTTTATACCTTTTACTTTATTGGTGGCAACGGTTGACTATTCCCTTTTGTAGTAGGTGCTTTATCAGCAAAGCGGATCTCATCATTGAAAAAACATAATCTGTTTATGTTTTAGTTACTTGCTGTTAGTCGGTTAATGAATGAATTCCGCTTTTTCGCTGTTTATATTTGTTCCTCATTCATTTTAAGTCTATGCTTTGTTAGTTTATGTACTAAATCTTATTGAAGAATTAGATGTTTGGATCTGCAGAAACTCTAGTCATCAACCGGATTTCAACACACTATGTCGCAAGATAGAACCATGAATCAAGTGGAATACCATAGAATGCGGCCAATTGTCGTTGTGTCCAATCCTTGTGTTTGTATGGTGGAGTTGTAATGGATCCGATACAAGCTTGACCAAAGGAACAAGGGAAGTGAAACTCACAGACTTTTTATCAAAGCTAATTCAAGGTTGCTGCAGACAACAGACTTACCTATACTTGGTGATAGTGTAGTCCTGTAGCATTTCGCAGACGGGAGTTTCATTTTCCATTTATATTACGCGGCTTGTTGTGCAAGTGGATATTATCTGTTTTTAGCCGTTATCTGACGTTACTGGCTGAGAAATGTATGTATTAGCAGCTCCAAGATGAAGATCTGGAATGAGGCAGCCCTTTTTGCTTACCCATGTATCTTTTGCTGATGTGTTAAAGTCATCAAAGCGTCGGCATTATTCATATCCATTGGTCAAGAAATATAACGCACAGCCTTTTACCGAACCAGCGGATCATACCAGAAAATTATAATGACGCCATGAACAGAAATTATATGTGCATCTATAGATTTCCGCATATTGTATCATTTTCACAAATCTTAAAGCTCAACAATCGTCGGTTACCCGTTGCGAGGTTTTATATTATAATTCAAGTGAAAGACCCAAAGTCCATTAGTGACGGAATAGCACACAAAGTTATTTCCTTGCTTAAGCTGTGTAAGAAAAGGAAGAAATCAGTTCATTTGAGTAGATGAATTTTCATTTGACTCTTTCAAATGAAAATTTCATGTATTGATAGTGAAGGATATGGCATTTGTTGGCATAAAATAGTTCTCAGAAACGAAATATTTGAAAAGATTGTGGGTTTCGGTTCAAGGTCTGCATAACAATTTATGTACCTCTGCGTTAGACCGGTGATATTTTTGCCCTAACTTTTTTTTTTGGCAATCGCCTTCTGCTTACTAAATTTTATGAAATTTCAATTTACTTGTAATTGAATTGATCGGAATTGAACAGGTTATCTAATTATTGTGTCCTTTTTTTTTTTTACACCAAGTTTATGCAGAAGGAAAACAAATATTAGTTGGATTATTATTTTTATTAATTTAAAATTATTTTATATTATATAAACCCTAATTTCTTTTTATTTGCCTTAAAATATTTTTTAAATTAAAAATATTCTTTAATATATTTTTCTATATTCCTCACATTTGATATGTAAAAGATAGTTAGTACCGATAATAATTTGGGTCACGGTACAAATTTGATATAAATAAATTAACTTAAATTAAAAAAGTTAATACAAATAATAAATAAATTAAATTTATATGACTCATTTATTAAACTAATTATATTATTATAGATTCATTAATTCGTTTAAAATTCATTTAAGATTCGTTTAATTAAATGAATTCGTGTCATATTAATTTGTTTAAGACCCATTTAATATTCAAATAAATATATTTTATAAATTTAAATTAATTAGATCAATTTTCTTTATCAGATCACAATTGGGGTATCCAAATATAATCTGTCTAACCCATATTTATTTATTTATTTATTACTCAAAATAACCCTAAATCAAAATAAATTTTAAGTCTATTTATTATATTTTTATTTAAATTTAATACTTAAATTTTATATAAGTATTTAAGTCTAAATACTAAATTTATGTAAGTATTTCTTTATGAGGATTAATTATATAACCCTAAATTTATATAAGCTAAAATATATTTAATTTATATTTTTTTTATTATTGATGTAAATAAACTTTAAGTCTTTATAATTATTTTTAAGTGAATACATTTATTTATTTTAAATATTAAATTTATTTTAATTTAATTTTAAAAAAATTATGTTGAAGTTAAATGAATTGAATTCATAATTTAATCATGTTTAAACAAATTAAATGGACTAATTGTATCTAATTGCGTCTAATCATATTTAAATTAATTGTGTTTGATTGTATTTAAATTAATATGAATGCACGAATACAATTATTTAATAATTGTGTCTTAAACAAATCATATCAAATCCATGAATCGATATTTAATATGTTTTTAATTCGTACATGATTTATAAACGAATTCATATCCATGTCTATGAAAATATCATTATATCCATTTAAAACACGACATTATTTTGATTCGTTTACACGAATTGCTATGCTTAATTGCAGGTGCTTGTTGTACGTTATTAGTTTTGAAGATGCACCATAGATATAAACACTTTCTTGAAAATAAAAATAAAAAATAAAATTGCCCATAAAATTCATTATAAATACAAAATAAATAAGGGTTATTTTTTATATTACATGGTATAAATTTACAAACTATTTGAAAATTTATAATTTTGATGGGGTGTGTTAATAAGTGGGTTGCCATTCCACAAAATGTGGAGGGGTAACATCATCACCCTATGTGCTGACTTCGGTAAGGATATGGACTCGAACCCACTTGATAACCCTTCCAGCCCACAACTAAAGCCTAGCGGACTTGAGAAAGCAGGGTATGAAATCTTTTCGAGAACAACTGGATAATTTTCCAAGTTCGAAAATACGTTGAGATGATTTTTATTTTTATTTTTTACCTTTTTATTTTTTTATCAATTGGTTCGTTGAGTGAAATACAAAAAGTAAGAAGTATAATTTCACCAAATCTTTAATTTAATATCGGAGACAGCCTTTTCCCTTTTCCTTTTCCTTCCCTATAGCAAATAAGTCCTATCAGTACCTCTGTTAATGCGGCTTTGACACAAACACAACCAAATCACAACCCTAATTAATTTCAACAAAACCCACCATTTGCTATGGAGGTTATCAAGTGATGATTAAACAAAATGTGACGAACACCTGGAATTAATAAAGATTATCACGTTCCGATGAAGCATGATTCAATACTGGTGAGTTGGCTGCTATCATCCCTGTCGAATTAAGAATGCCCCGAGCTTGACAATTGAGCATCACGAAGGTTAAGAAATAGACTCCAACCCACTGAACAACCCAACAACTAAAGCTGAGTTGACACGAGAAAACAAGTTGGCATGCAAATCAAGTAAAAACTCTGAACTCTTATCACCTGTGATTTAAACCCTAGAAACGCTGAAAGATGACCTAATATCAACACGACATTGTAGAATATTGTGATGTTGAGTCATTTGATAACATCATGGATAGCTTGACGCGTATACAGTAGATAGTAGCTTGCTCTCCAATTCTTTCGTCTTCATTCATCGAGTAAATCTAATGATTAACTAGTTACCAACTACTACCCTTTAAAAACATAACTTTTGCCTTTTATGTTCCACTATAAAATATCTACAATAAATAGCGAGAGAGATCGATAGAATTTCTTATTGTATTTATTTTTAACTTCATGTAATTAATCTATTTTATTTGTTGAAAATTTTCAAAGTATATAATTTAAAATAAAAAAAAATATATTGTTGTTTGCACTAGATTTTCGTCAAGGGATCAGGCTCAATAGAAACTAGTAAAATTTGTTGTCTATAGAAAAGTGATGACCTTTTATAATATCTCGAATGTCTAGAAATACTTACGCTGAGTAATGACAAGATCTTAAGGATTGGAAACTTGCTACATTGCAGAAGCCAAAGAGAAAATTTTGAAATAAAGGAAGAGCATAAGTGCAACGTGTTTGAGGTTTAGCTATGCATTCCAACTCCAACGCTCAAGTTAGAATGCTAATTCAACAAAAAAATGACTATATTTCCTAAAATAATTCCTTACAAGGAAAGATTAAAAAATAGGGATTGAAAATATTTTTCTTTCTTATCTCTCTGTATTTTCTAATTATTTGGGAGAATGGAATGGAATAAAATATCCTCCTTCCCCCTTTATCCATACGATATTTAGGTTACTATTAGAGATACTTTATTCACTAAGCATGTGACGAAGTTTTATTGAAAAAAAATATCTAAGTGTCGTTATTTTATGAAAATATTTGTTTGCCACATAGTTACATTTGCAGAATTTTTCTTTGTCAACTTTTTTTAATGAAATTTATTTTTTAATTTTTAAATTTATTGTAATTAAAATGGTATATTCAGAGGTACGGGGTATCCTCTGTCCATTAATCCCTTTTTCTCTTTGAGAGTTTCAGAAAATAAATTTCATAGTATATTTGAAATTTTTTTTTTAACAAAGGTTGCTAACCTTGTGAGTATTGTGGAGGGTCGGGATGGCAAATTTTCGGGTTCAGGCCGGGTATCGGTGAACCCAGACCTAGACCCTACATGGTTTAAAGTTATTTCAGACCTGGGGGTATACTCAATTTTTCACAAGTCCTGGCCAGGTGTGGATGCGGGCAACGCAGGTTGAGTGCAGGTTTTCGGATACCCAAGCCAATCAAAAAACCCGAATTGTCACTGTTCATTTTCCAACAGCAAAACCAAGTTTATAACCACCAAAATTCCAAGAAAGTAAATACAAGGCATACATTAGTCATTTTCCAGTGGCAACAAGAAGTTTATAACCACCAGAATTCCAAAAAGGTAAATACGAAGCATACATTAGTAATTTTTCAATAGCAACAGCAAAAAACTAATACAAAGCATATATCAAGAAATATAAATTCAGTAAACAAAAAATCAATGTTTGAGATTACTACATATTTACAACCACCAAAAATAAAAATTTGCCGATAAAGTAAGGCATCATTCTCCTTAACTTGCAAATAGAGTTTAAGTAAGAAAAATTATATTTATATTAGTATTTTAAAAAAAAAATTAATAACATACTTGATAAATTTTCATCAATTACTTCTTCTAAACCGACAATTTCATTTTTTGAAATTGCACCTAACAAAATATAAAATATGTTAGTTAATTAATAAAAATGATAAAATATAAGTACAAAATCAAAAATGAAAACGAATATGTGTTAATAACCATACCTTAAAGTACAGCCTAATACTAATGTTGAGTATACATCAAGGCCTCAATTATTTTTTGGCGAAGCCTATTGTGATGTAAACTCAAAAATCTACCTCTAATACTAAAAGTGAACTCTGAAGTAACAATAGATATAAGAATGACTAAGAAATCGCTTACATCTCGGCAAGAATAGGATATTTGCCCCTATTATTTTTTCACCAACATAAAATATCAAATTCAACATTATGAGATAAAGTATTATCCTCCAAGTAAATCTCCAACTCCGACCTTTTTTATTTGGATTGAGTTTTTTCATTTTTGAATAACTCAAACTCACTCTCAAACTCAACTTCTACTAAAGGCAAATTTTTTACTGTTGCTTAAGAAAAAATATTAATGGATCTCTTACTTTCATATGATGGTACTGCATCTCTCTTCATTAAAACCTTCATCTAATACTCATTCGCCAAATCCTAAAAAATATTAACAACCCTATCCATATTAGTCTCCCATGCATCACCATAGATCTTATGAAAGAAAATTTAATCAATAATATTTTATACCTAGGATAAAAAAATATGCCTACTACTATAACTCCATGAATAACGTTATAATGTTTTTCATACTTTGCAATCATCTTGGAGGGCATATTTTTTATTCTATCAATTGGTGAGCTTTCCTACAAATTCATTGACAATCAAATCTCACAAATCTTTGAAAAAAATAAGTTTGTCGAGGGATACCGAGTCCCTAAAAATAACTCCGTTAATTTATAAAACATCTTTAAAGACTCACATACAATCTTTGCTAACCACTACTCTCACTCATTCAACAAATTTTTGTAAATTTTTATCACGTTCTTTTAAATAAGTGAACACGTCTTTATATAGCAAAGTAGTAGTAAGCATAAGTAACTTGAATTCCATCAGATTTTACAATCAAGACCTAATTTTTTCATCTTGGTAATGCCCAATTAACAAACTATAATCTCAAATTTCTCTACTCTCGAAGGTGTTGCCAACCAATAACTAAAACTTTCTTGTATATTTTTAATAGTTCTTTCCATTAAAGACATCCCATCTTTAATAATCAAGTTTAGTATATAAGCATAACACTGTATTTGAAATAATATTCTATTCAAAATCAATGAACTAGGAGGAAATTTTGATGCTAACATATCAATCGTTGAATCATTAGTCAAACAATTATCTAAGGTTATTGTTTACAACCTTCTAGTGACATTCCAATTCATCAAATAACTATTTACATATCATCTCATTTGTATAAGGGCATGGCACTTATATAAATCGAATAAAATAAATTTAAAAAATAATAAAAATACATAACAATATAATTGAATATTATAATTAACCTTCAAAATACAAATTTATAAACTTTATAATTAAATAATATTATCAAACACATTCATCTTTGGAAGAAGTGCTTTGTAATTTACTTCGTGATGCGACTTTGCAAAATTTATGAGCTATTATAAAATGAGCTGTAACAACTATATAACCCTTTTTCTTATTACTAGTCATCCACATATCTGTAGTAATTGCAACCCTACCCAAATAACTCTCTAATAAACTCATTATATTTGCTTCCCAAGATCATACGACTTTAAAATTTTATTTTTGATGGTATTTTAGCTTATTGGCCCAATTGGAGGTTGACATAACTGCAACAAGTCACAAAAATTCACACACTTAACAAAAGAAAGAGGAAGCTCATACAAGATAATCATCCTTGTAATTTTACGTCTTACAACGACTGGATTATTTGAGAATTCCATACTAATGCAACCAATTTTAATGGTTTCATTTCTTTAAGAGAATAATTTAGATGCATTTATCTTACATCAAGATGTTTTTGCCACATACAACTTTTAGAGTGACTTGTTCCTTGAGAATAATGTCTTGTAAACTTTTACCACAGTAATTACAAATTGTAACTAATTATCCATTCTCCAACTTTTGTTTCTTGAAATGTTGTCAAACTAAAGAAATAGGTCTACCTTTTTTATCATTATTATCTCATTGCTTCCTTTTTCTTTTATCGCTGCTAATAGGTTAACACTATTACCATTGGTGGGTGGCCTACTAATATTGTCCAATGGATGACTTCCTTGGGTTGTATTTGTTGGTGCATTTGAATCATATCTACAATATCATTTACATCTATTTGCACATTATATTCTTTAATTAACTTATCAAACTCTAAATTTGACAAGTTAAAATCAACATCTACTATTTTTAATTATCGAGATATTGTCAATTTTAACTTTAAATAATCTATAAATTAAAAATAAAAATTAGATCTGTAACAAAAAAAGCAAATTAATGTCATAATCAAGATCATATATAAATAATGCATAAAGTCAAAAGCTGGTTGAAATACTTAACTATCATGCTATTTCATTAAAAAAAAAGGATATATTTTTAATTTAATTAAATATCTTTTTTGGAGTCTTAAACTTTCAATAACTCTCGAGAGGAAGAGTTGCATGTCTGAATACTCTTCATTACTTGCACAGCAAATTAACAAAAAAGAGAAAAATATCTTAGAAAATTATATAAAAAGCAAAAATCAGATTATACTTATGGTATTGCATGATTCTATGAATTAATTATGAAGAACTGTTATAATTTTTACATGACTTTTACCATATTAGTTGAGCAACATTTTCCAAGAATTTCGCTAAAAATAAATGAAACTTCTAACATTAATCGAAAAATTAAATTATATTCTCAACATGATGCGAATAAAGAGAGGATGGAAGATTATACAAGATGCCACACAAATACAATAACTCAAGGGACTATGATCTTATGATTATCAAAGTTATCAACACAAATCTTCGTTATAACAAAAAATGAACAAGAATTAAAAAAATAAAAGGTATGAACAGGAGAAATCAAACTGAAAAACAAACATAAATACAAGAGTACGAGAATTACATTAACAATTTAAGAAAAAAGGACTCACCAAATAGATTTTGAAATTTATTCTCTGCTCTCATGTTTGATTTGATTTGTGAATTTTCAATCTTAATAGAATATTTGTAAAATAATTGAATTAAAAGCAAAAATTGGATGAGATTCAGACAATGAGATGAATTTTTAACCGGCTGAATGACGTGAATTTTAGGATTCCTAATTTTTGTTGTATATATATATATGGGTTACGGCCAGGACACATGCGGGCTTGATCAAACCTGCATTCTGCTCGCTATCCATGCGGATAACCATACCCCGCGGATAACCAAATGTTTTACCCATACCCCTCTTTTTGCAATGCAGGCTGAGTTTATCCGTGTGAGGACCGATTCGGGTTTGGGTTTTTTGCCATCCGTAATGGAGGAGTAGTTTGGTTGACTCTATCCTTTTCAACGGTCAGTGTCGAGTTACTTGGTTTGCTCTATCTTTTCCACCAATCAAAGTCTTTTGGGAGTCAAAATCGTTTTGCTCGTTTTGCGTACCTTTTCTTTGTATTCCCGAAATACTCCCACTTGTCAATTGCTCATTATTCTTTGATCCAATTATGTCTTTGGGTTCCTTCCTCTCATTTTGTACGTACTTTAGTTTGGGCCACTTATCCTTGTTTCACCCTGTTCTTGGACCTTTGGATTGTATGGGGTTTCTTAAAATATAACCCAAACAATCATCAAACTGAAACTTAAAACGTTGTTCTATTCAAACATTTCTATAAACATATCTGAGGCTAACTTCAAATTTGATTGAAATCAAGACGCCATTTTCATTTTTCAACAATCAAAGGTGAAAACGAAGTGTTCTAGAACTAGAACTTGATGGGACGATTAATTAATTTTTTTCTTAGGTCTTTGATGGAAATGCGTTTTAACTCACTGTGAGATGGGATGATTAATTAATTTTTTTCTTGGGTCTTTCATGGAAATGCGTTTTAACTCACTGTGAGGATGAGGCAGGGCCCCTACAGCTACAGCATTATTTATGGATGTATACATGTTGATTAAGCAAAAGGAAACACGAAAAGAGAGGGAGAAAATGAGATGACTTTATTAATCGATTAATAAGTCTACTGTTCTGGATATTTTATCCAAGTACATCCTATTGGATATTATTATATATACATCAAAATATTCTAGAGCTTGTTATACATTTTTTATATCAATTTTTTTATAAATTTATTTCTACAAATTAAGGTAATATAATAATATTAATTTTTACTTAAGTGATATTATTTATTATTATTAATTATATCAATTTTGTGTTTTTATGAATCAATATTACCATATTATATAAATTTGTATGCATAAATTTGTAAAAACAAATTAGTATCTCTAATATTATATTAATTATATGATAAAAAAGAAATTCTAAGACATGGAAATATAATTAGAAGTAAATCTAGCTAGCTGTTTTGTTCATGGAAACTTCCAAACCTGGCACCGTCATGGAATAATAGTCAGTATTATCTAGGACCCCATATACAGAATAATGGAAGGAAAAATTCTTATTCACTTAGAAAAGACCTATATATAATAATAATAATAATAATAATAAATTAACAAAAAATTATAGATGATCAGCTTGGCTCCTTTTTTCTAACTTTTTCCTTCTGCAAAAATCAACTCCTAACGCAAGAACAAGAACAAGCAGCAGTATTATTTTTGGGTAGTTTAATTTGAGTCTGGCTAGCTAGGTACGATTCTGAACTACAGTTATAATACAACAGCCTCAACAAATATCAAATAGGGTATAAGGTACAAAAGTAAGAATTAGAAAAGAAAAAAAAGGTCTTATATAGATAGATAGATAGAGAGATAGAGAGAGAGAAATATATGTTTGGTATCAATTATGGAAGTAGCTAATCAAAACAATCCTTCCTTGATCTCAAAGATTAATTATCTCCATCCATCGAAACGTGCAAGAAATAACTGAGACTATTCAATAAAATTCTTGTGTAATTATCATTATTATTATTACATAGAATGATGATAAGGCATGCGACAAATCAATAAAATCAATCAAAATCACTGATAAACCTTGCCAATGGAGAATTATACAGATCAAGTGACAGTTCGATTTCATCAATTTTTTTTAGGTAGTACTAGTAAGTAGCTAGCCTTGACTTGAATAAAAACACTAAATCATTAATTAATTAATCCAATAATATTCAACCATGTTTTTCCCAACCTACCATTCTACTCCAATCGTTGTCTCTAAGATTAAAAAAAAAAGATTAATACCTGAAAAATATAATTATTTGTGGGTTAACATCAAACTGTCTAATATTGTTTACGTATAGGAACCACTAATCAACCAACAACGATTTCTGTGGAAAACAAAATAATAATAAAGAACCGACAACGTCAATCCTATTACTATACTCTCCTTCACCTATTTTCATTGCATTTGGATTTAATTGTGAGTAACGTCATAAAAGTAATTGTCGTGTCTTGCACCATCGATTGGATGGTTTACTTCCAAACAAAGGCTTCCAAATCAACATCACCATTTGCAACATGCAGATGTATTTTATTTCTCGGTTTCATCTTCAGTTTTCCAATTCAAATTAATTGTAGGGACACGCGGTGGAATTAATTAATTTCATCCAGAATTGCCTAGCTTACAATGGACGTTAGTTTAATTAATAAAAGGAAAATTTATGTATGCACTGTCATTTCGTGAAGAACAATAGAATCATGTATGTAGGAACCATTTTTTGAGAAGTTCACACCCAATTCCTCAATTTTGGATTTATTTCTATTTAAATTTGGATTGGATTCATTTAATAATGTTTTTAAAAATGTTTTTTTATTCAAAATGAAAAACAAAAATGTTTATCTACTTCTTTTTCAGCAAAGATAGATAGAGAGAAGAACTTTATCCATCTGTTATTGGTTCTTTTAAAGAATTAAAGACAACCAATTCCAGAGAAATTCCATTCATATACGTATTCACCATAAAAACTTTTTGATAAATGGTCCAAGATATATGTTAACACCATTTGCATGGCTATAAATTAAAGTTTATTGAAAATAGAGGCCCATAACCTTTTTTTTTTTTTTTTTTTTTCTCATAAAAAAAAGAAAGAAAAATAACAACCTTTTACACATTGGTACATCAAAAAATATTGTTTAATTTTTTATGTTAAAATTGTTGTAATTATATATTACATTTGATAATTTATTACTTAAAGGATAATTGGTCTTTGTTTAAAAAAAGTAAAAGGTTTGCGATCTTTTTATTTTTAGAATTTAATATTATATTATAGTTAAGATTATTATTTTTTTTTTGATATTTGACCTTATTTTATGCTCATTCTCGAATTGAAACATGTATAAACCTTAAAGAAAATTATTTACTTATATTACTACAAACCATAAGAAAAAAAAATCATATTATAGTTAATAATACAATAAAAAAGTATTTGCAATTAAATAGAGCTAAAAGTTGGGTAGAAAATTCATTTCCATCAAGAAAGGGATTGAACCTTGACTCTGGATTAAGATTCCTATGTAGTTGATATTTATAAATAAGATAATTTAAACTTTGCCAATAGATAATAATAAAAGAAAAATATAGATTAAGGGTTTATGAATAATTTAAATAATAGTTTTTTGCTAACTATTTGTAAAACAAATCTTTTACTAAATAATATTATCAACTATGTTAAAAATATTAATTTTATGTAAATTATGATTTATAAATATTTTATATTATTGTCATATAATTTATATTATTTATTTTATTTAATCAATACACACACATATATAACAATTTGTATAAATTATTATTATTATTATTATTATTACTATCATACATGGCACGTTTCTGGAAAAAAATTGAGTTGCTGATTTGTAAAATTTAGATTATCTAGAAATCATGAGGCTGGTTATTACTATTGTAGCACTAGGGTTGATAATTCATTAATATTAGCGTGTACCAAATTCAATTTATTTATTAATATTTTTTCTAAGACTAAATTTTATTGAGTTTGATAACCAGTGTTCCAACACCTGTTAAAATTTTTATATTTTATAAATTATATTTTTAATATATTAAAATTTATTATTAATTATTATATTAAATATTAAAAAAAATAATAAATATACAAAGTCCAACAAATTTTGTTTAGGAATTCTTTTTTTTCAATTAAATTTGTTGCTTTTTACGATGGATGTCGTTCTCCCGAACTTTACCCGCCGAGTACGAAATAAATGGTGGGATTTGTCTCAGATACACGTGTGATGATCTTAGTCTTCCACGTGTTGTTTTAGCCGTGTTGAGATTGTGTTTGGAATCAGCTTAGCCACCGTCGTTGTTGGCCATCGTTTCTTCCAACCATCAAAATTCGCAAATTATCTCAAAATTTATAAACTTAAAATACCATTCACAAAAATCTTATTCAACATTTATCTTCTAAATACATTGGTATTAAACTTTAAAAACAATTCTATATAAAAAATAAAAATTATAATTTAACATATTATTCATTAATAAATTTGATGAAAACCAATAACAGGAACAAAAATTAGAATACAGTTGATGGTACCATATATATCATACTATATTTATAACATATTCATATAGAATATTAACTAACTTTTGTTATTAATAAAAAATTATATTATGGGGGTATTTTTATAAATTTTGCTTAAGTTTTATCAAATAGAGAAAAAATTTGTAAATTTTACACAAATCTCTCCTACTGTAATATTTTTATTGACTAATAATAATATTAAAATATCGAAAATAATTTTTTTTAATTTATTTTTATTATATTGTTATTTTTTATAAACTTATAATTATAATAAATATATTATTTTAATAAAAATAAAATAATAAATATATTTTTTATTAAATAATTTATTTATTAAAACTGTTAGCTAACAAAAAAGATAATAATAATAATAATAAAAGTAAAAATAAATTAAGAATTTTTTTTAAAAGTTTAATTCGTATATAATATAAAATTAATTTTTTACAATATAAATAGATGTCACATATATAAAATAATTTTTCTATTTTCACTAAAATAAATAATGTCTCATTTTTTTAAGTTGTTTTTATTGATAATTAAAATTATTTTAGCTATACTTCTGTCTATTTCAAAAAAATAAATAAAAATATTTTTATTTATGTCATAAAAGTTATTTTTGCTTAATATATAAAACAAATTACTTTTTTAATTTTATCAATACATTTTAAATTATTATTATTATAAATAAATTTAATATAAAAATATAAAAAAATTAGTTTATTTTTAATAGTATGATATTTTTTACTAATGTAATTTATTTATTAAATTTGTTAATTCTATAATAATAATAATAATAATAATAATAATAATAGTTATTATTTTTACAAACTTCAAATAAGATTTTTGAAAATAGCCTTTGCATTTCAAAAACCAATGAATAGAGACCTCACATTAATTCCATAAGAAAATGAAAGCCTTAGGGAAAAAGGAATTCAGACACATGAGAACTCTCGTACTCTTCCACGTAGAAACTCAGCACATTTTACGTGTGAACAAAGAAAACAACCTTCTTTTCCTTTCTCAGGGAAGAAGAAAAATAAACGAAAGTCTGGATATTTAGCCCATTTCTTGGTCACATTTTAACCAAATTCTACGCCTACCTCACCCAATACCTTCCTTACTTATCGAAACAGCATACATTTTATTATTATTTGTATATTTATATTAATTTTATTAATTATGAACATGTAATAATTAATTTAATTCTAGGCAATATTCACCACCACTCCCACTATATATTCCAAACCCTAACCCCACGTATATGTTAATTTCGACCAACCTCTTTCCCCTTGTCTTCGTCTCATCTTGTTTATTTTTTTTACTCTGGTCGTTGTATTTTTATAAGCTGAGAACAAGATTTAACTTTTATATCTGTTTTTGCATAACGAAATAGATACTAAAATGCAGGCAAGCCCACTCCTTTCGCTGTCTCCAAACTCTCCGAGCTTTAACACATACTCTTCAGCCAATCTTGCCGAGATTGCTGCAAGAGTTGTTGAAGAATTCAGAAATGAATCTGATTTGGATTCGGATATTTTCCAATGGGATGTCACAGAAAGTAGTTTGTTATCAACCCAACAACACGAGGAAGAAAAGGGTGACACCAACGATGATGGAGAGAAGGATGAGGATGAAGAAGAAGAATTTGAATTTGATATTCTCTGTAGAAAACCAGACTCTCCTATCTCTGCTGATGAAATCTTCTTCAATGGACAAATCAAGCCAATTTACCCTCTTTTCAGCAGAGATTTGGTCATAAACGATTCACAACATCAAACCGGGATTGCTGATAACAACAAACCCAAAACGAATCGGTTGCCGCTGGGAAAGCTTATGAACGAAGAACGCGAAACGTTGACTGCTTCTGCATCTTGTTCATCATCAGAAGCTGACGATCTTGATAATTTACAGTCCGGAACGTACTGCTTGTGGACACCAAAAGCTTCTGAATCACCAGGGAGATGCAAGAAGAGCAATTCAACTGGATCTTCAAAGAAATGGATATTCAGAGACTTTCTTTACAGAAGTAACAGTGATGGAAAAGACACCTTTGTGTTCTTGACGCCCAACAAGAAGAACACTAATCATCATCATCAAAAAGCTGGTGAAGAGAGTAATAAAGAGAATAAAGCTTCAGCGGGATCAGGGAAAGTCAAAGTTGTTGAAGAGCATTGTGTGAAGAACAGAGACGCCAAAGAAGACGATAAGAAGCGATCATTTTTACCGTATAGGCCGGATTTGGTGGGTTTCGTCAATAATGTCAATGGCTTGAGCAAGAAGTTACATCCATTCTGAAGATTATTGAGTCTCTGAGAATCGCAGAGGTATATAATTGTGTATCGGACTCAGTTACTTAGCTTTTACCGTTTTCTAGAGAAATACATATGATTATGAGTGTTTTTGTAGTTTAATTTAGTGAAAATGAAGATAAGTGTGATTTCGGTGATCTGCCTTTTTTTTTTTGTATTTTATATGCTTGAACTTTAAAAGCTTTTGGTCAATTCACTCTGGTTTCCGTTAACTATAAATTATTTTTTGGTGGGAATTTAAGGACGTCGGGTTGACATTTCAATTTCTCAAATACGGACTACGGTCTAGATCTGATTAACTCTGTTCAGAAGCAGAACCGTTGTGGGTCTCGCATGTTGTTTTTGAGAAGTGTAGGTAAATTCTAAAATTTGGCTAATTATTATGGGTGCATATTTTCTGTCAAATAGTGGAGGTTCTAATAGAAACGATGAAGAGTATATCAGTCACCATTTTTTTTGCGTTCAAACAAATTTTCAATTGCGATAATATTTAATATTTATATTAATCTTTAAACCAACGGCGAATCATTGACATGTCCCATACTGTCTGACAATACTTTTCTTTTGAAATACACATTTCATTTTAAGTACGGGGAAAAAAACAAATTAGGACATTCATAAGTTACCAAGTCAATATATCGAATTGATCAAGGGAAAATTCATCCATTGCGGCATCTTGTTGGGATAGAACCTAAACATTACATAATCATAAGTTGACAAATGCATAACTCGAGCAATCTGCTTTGTATATTTATTAATTGTTTGAGGTTAAATTAGAAAACTTTTCTTGTTTGTAAGTATATATAATACTATCAGTGGAAGTCGGTAAGAAAAACAGAGCAATGCTGAGTGCTATGCCATTGATTTTGAATTTGAAGAAAGTGGGAATTATTTATGTATTAATGAATAAAATTAATCAGAGTGGTTTTTTCATTTGTTTTTTGAGAAATAAGTTGAGACTTCCACCCTGATTTATACAGGTCCCGGGGTAAGGCAGACATGGGTCTCCTACTCTCTTTCCAATTCCCAATTGAGTTGAGTTGCCTGGTACATTTAGTCATTTTGTCATGTTCTTCCACCAAACCCATAGGAAAATGTGCAAAAAGTCAAAAAAGAGAAAGCCTCTGTCTTTCTTTCTTCCGTCTATTCTCAATAGAAAATGGAGGGAAATAGAGAACTGAGTCTTACGAGATATCCGAAGATGATCCATGTGTTGTCTCAAAAGAAACTTACCATGACCAACAGAACATGGAGGAAAAGTGTTTGTAGTTCTGTAAACATTTCATAGTGAAAACTAAGAGTTAATTATTTGGCCAAAAGTGGGCTAAGGTTATGTATACATCTTATAAAATGAAAAGCATATGTAATCTCTAGCCACTATGGAATTAGATCCATATCATATCCATCCAGTTATTAGAGTAAGCAATTATACTCTAAAAATGGATACCTTTTGATTTACCTTTTGGTATTTCTATCTCCCAAAGCAACAAACAGATAACACACACCCAAAAAAAGTGGGATAAATTAGTAAATGACTGATGTATAAGTAAACTTTTCTGCAGCTTCTTGTACACATTTCAATAAAGGAATACCTGAGAAGTATTTTCTCATCCTTTCTTTTACTTTTTTTAGGCAAAGCCTGTAAACATGTTAAAGAGTTGTGAGTCTCAGCACAGGTACCATATTTCTTGGGTACTTCACCAAATCTCCATGTCTTCCACATCATTCCCACTTTACAGAAGGTCTTTTCCATCTCCATCTCCTCTGAATTAATTGATTTTTCTTTTTCTTTTATTGAGATGAATTCGCAGAAAAATTGCCGTTCTAAATTCTAGCATTTTAATTGTATTGGTATATACAATCAACAAACATCTTACAGCTATTAATATGGCGAATGTCAAGTATGCCCACTTGCCAAAATGTCCTAAAGCAGAGTAAGCATGAAAGATTTTTCCACGAAAAATATACATTTAGTATTTGGAACTCCTAATTTTGGAAATGTCCTTTCGTTTAGATATATATATGGTAGAGCTTAGTGAGTAAAGTGGATGAGAATGAGATATTTCTTAATGAATAGCTTAGAGCTGGCCATGTTCACAATACCTTGCCCACTTAGAAAATGCTCCTCTTTCTTTTTTATCTTCATGTCTACATCCATGGCAATGTTTCTCCCATTAAAATGCCCATGTCCTATCTCTATCACAACAATCGAAACCTATTTGCAATAAGCATCAACAAGACTAAAGTGACAAAAAGCTAGAAAAAACGCCAGCTGCTTTGCTTTATTCATTTTGCACAGTGGATGACTAATCCCACACAAGAAAAAGTAGAAATCACAGGAATAGATTTAGAATATGCTTGCAAAACTCATTGGATGATACAGAATGTAATAGCTGTTGGAAAGCAATTTTTTTTTTTTTTTCTACAGTTGGGACCCAATAAAATGGAAAATATATCAAACATCAATTAAAAGCTTTAATAGTGTCCAAATCCTGTTTGTTTTCAAATTGGGAATTTTCAAAAAACATTTAATCTAGTTAAAGTTTTCATCAAATGTCTCCGAAATTAATAAGATGAAAATGATTTATGAAGAGAGACAGACCATAAGACATTGCGACAACACAATTCTTGATGAGTCAACCGTGTTTCATGGGTTTTTAATTGTGTTGTTGGAGACCACCCAAATGAATTTTCGTATAAATGTGTACTTTGCATTTGTAATTTACCTTCCTTGGAGATAATTGCAAATCCTGCATATCATTGTCGCTCCAAAATAATGATTCTCGAACGGCTAAAGGAAAGGGAAAGGAAGTATCATAGAAACATGTTGCACAGACGAAATATAACAGGAAGTTTATGTATGCTCCCACTGAACTTTCTAGCTTCTACTGAGAAAAAGGGTGTGCCCATGATAATTTTATAACGTGTTAGCATCGATTTGTAATTGAGATCGGCACCAACACCATTAATTGGATAATGTATATCTTCAACTGTAAACAAATGAAAGAATAAAGTGATTGGTATCACTTGTTGCATTGATTTTATTTTATTTTATTTGATAATTAATCAATAATTTTATCCCTAATTATGTGAAGTATAAGCTTTTCTTCTCATTTTTGAGTTTGATTTTGGCGCACTGTCCAACCGTCATTGCTTGGCTTGGCTTGAATTAATAGTTCATGCCAATGTCGCTGGTTCTCTCTTTCCTATCCCTAAAATCCAAATTTGAGTTTGAGTTGAGGTTTCTTTTACAAACCATTTTAAGGATTATTTTAATTTCGTTGAATACAGTTTTTCATCAGTTTTCGATTAATTTAAGAAGCCCATGTCAAATTATAAAGCTCCCTGTTTGTAAGTAGAGATCAATCAAAATCATTATCACGAGCCACAAATGATAAATGAAATGTTTGTAATTACTAAACGCCTTCTCACCATCCAGCCCAGTGGCTGAACGGTGACGAGCTCGGTTCACCCAATAATAATAATTGATTTAAACAATAATAATGGAAGAGAGTGTGCTCGGTTCACCCACTTTTCTTAGATGAATTACTCTCGTCCTATAAATATTATAAATAGTAGTTATTGCAGAATTAAAATTATTTAATCAAGAATAATTCCTAACTATATATATTAATTGATTTTTGATGATTATATTAGTATTATAAAAACAATCTCAATATAGAAGTGTGTACAAGTACAAACGCCCTTTGACATTTAATTGTTGTTTTATGATTTTTTTAGGTTTTCGAAAACAAAAATTGTGTAAAAAAGTACATCTGGCCAAACGTTTAACAAAAGTTCTTGTTGACAATAGAAAATACTTTAAAATTTAATAGTTTTTACTATTTTCAAAATATTTATAATTATTTTTAAAAAATTATTTTAAACGCTTAGTCAAGAGCTTATGCCATTTAGCACAAATATCATAGCCCTTCCCCATCTCCCTTCCAAACCCCAACTAGAGGCCTTCTTTCAGAAACCATTTTAAAAGTATTTAATTGGATTGAAAAATTGTATTTTGCAGTACAATATTCAAAGACAATTTTTCCTCCTCTTGTCTCTCGTAGCTTACTCTAACTTCTTCCCTTGTTTTGTTTTTGCGAATATTAAGGTAACATCAATGATCAATGCTGCAATTGGCTAGAAAATGCATTCATATATATTACACCGATAAAAATGGGGACATGACATATATATTCTGAACGCTTGAATTATATATTTATACATATACTGATACAATTGGTGGACGCCCCACAAAACCAGGCAAGAATGCAGTTTTTGAAAAAATGTAAAACACATGGAATAGAGAGTCAATGGTGTTACTCATGCAAGAACAGGTCTTCTACCAGTTGAGTGTTGCAAACTAGCTGCATACTCTCGTGCCCACAAATCATAATGTATTATATCGTCCAACGAAGGCCTTGCTACCAATTCCGCCTGGTGCTTTTCACATGTTAACTCCACGACCTTGAATATATCAAGGTATCCAATCCTGAATGCAACCATACATAACATCTTAAATCAATATTTTTGGAAAGAGAAGACATCATGTGAACAAAATTTATACTAGCCAATGGGAATCAAGCATCAAGAAGAATTGAAGGAAATTACTAGAATAATATCATCAAGACTTCAGGTCATATCATCATGCTAGAAAAATATTTTCTTTTGATGGGTGTGCTAATGCAGTTTAAGAAGTTCACAATTGTTGGTAAGAAAACCAACTTGTTACACAATGGAACCATGTTGGCATATTTCACAAAATATTTCCAAAATGAAATGATTGTAACTCAATGAAAGTCAGCATGAAAAATGAATTTCAAAAGTTATTCCCCTCAACAAAATAAGTAACTACATATTTCAGGAGTCATGCCAGCATAACTCAGGTATCATGATCATCAAGAATATTTCAGCTCTTTAGCATGCTCCTTGTGAAGGCTAAAATCAAACAGGTTTGAAGGCAAAACCAGAAAACAAACTCATCGAGGTGTCTATAAAGTTCAAAAAGCAACATTTTCTATCAAGAGAATATTGAGATAAAAGATGCATACTTTTCATGAATGAACATCTCTACTGCTTTCTCATTTGCTGCACTGAGAACTCCTGTCATGGTGCCTCCAGCCCGTCCAGCAGCATAGGCAAGATTTACAGATGGGTATTTTGCAGTGTCAGGACTCTTAAATGTTAATGAACCAAGCCTGCATCAATTTTTTTCAACATGTTTCACACATGTAAGAATGACTATTAGCATATAAAGACATGGTGAGAGAATATTTAAATGTCACATGTAAAAGGTCCCCACAGCAAGAGGCTTCATTAAGAACATTTGTTTTCGAAAACGAAATAACGAAAGTCGAACAAAATAAAAACACTTGCAACCTTCTCAATTAAGTGCATCTCCATCAGTCATGAACAATACAAGTCAAACAATTAAAGTACTGGTGACTATGTTTTGACACAGGAACACAGTTCAATCCAATATCAACAAAATGAAATGATAAACAAGATGACAGGCACAAGCATGTAATGAAGGGAAAGATCAGTAATTTTTTCTTGTTACTAGAACACCTACTGTTTGCATGAACAGAAAAATCCAGTTTTGAAATGTAAACAGTGTCAACGAATAGAAGTTTGTCAAAGGCTTCGGTTGAATTTTAGTCACTTTTGTCCGTAAAACCACCTCTGGAAATTAAGCTGAAATTTAATTATTTCGAAACATAATCACAAGGACTTCTATTTTCTAGAAGAAAACAGAAGATATTTAAAACCATAATTTTGAAAAGTCAAAAGGCCAGTTACTTCGCAAGATCAAGGCGAGGCCATGTTACTTCAGAGCAGTAAATTCTTTCTGGCCAAGACATTGTATAAATTATTGGTAGGCGCATATCAGGCCAACCCAACTGGGCGATAACAGAAGAATCCTGAAAAGATAGACACAAAAGACAGAAATAAGACAACAAGAAACAACTACCAAGATTTAACACTGAGAGTTCACATCATCTCCACAGCACTGCTGCTACAATGTGACATCTGGAAAGAGTGGTACCTGTGTTTCAACCATAGAATGTATGATAGATTGTGGATGAATGATTATCTCAACATTACTGTATTCAGCTCCAAATAGATAATGGGCTTCAATTACTTCTAAACCCTGTCAAATAATAACAGTGTGACAATCTTAACTCAAGAAAGTAAATTGCATGCTGGAGATATTAGATACAAACAAACCTTGTTGAAAAGGGTAGCAGAATCCACAGTAATCTTTTTTCCCATACTCCAATTAGGATGCTTCAAGGCATCAGCTACTTTAACTTCTTTCAATTTCTCAACCTCCCAATCCCTGCCAGTAACAAAGTGAACAAATTGTCAATTGAATCTCTTAGTAATGCATCCAATCGATAAGAGTTAAAATGCAGCAAAAAGTGGCATCCCAAAATTTGCCATTAAAATATTTTCGAGTCAAACCAAATATTCTTCCATCATTGAATGCGCAAAAATCAAAAGAATAAACAAATATGGTAAAGATTGATATGGATGAAAAGAAAAAATAAAACTAAACAAGTAAACAACACAAGGAAGAAGTTTGTGCCCAATATTAATGATGCCAATATGAGTTACTTATATGTTATAGGAAAAGGGAAAATAATGCTTCCAATGTCGTTAACTCTTAGGATTAAAGAATCAGACAGGAAATATAATCGCACACCTGAAGGCCCCACCAGATGCAGTTAAAATAATGCGTCGAAGTGCACCCTCCGGCAAGCCTTGAATACACTGCAGAAAGGAGATTTATTTAAACTCTCTATAGTCAGATCGTTCAAGTTTGTCAGATCGTGCAAGTGCAAGACAAGTCATTCACCAAGAAAAATATAATTGCCAAAATGACAATCAAACACCATAAATGCATTGAAAGCATGAACCATATACATGCTTTGAATGTACTCAATAATCAATACAGATATATTTTCATACCTGAAATATGGCAGAATGCTCTGAATCAGCTGGAAGAATTTTTATGTTATGCTTGTGAGCCAGAGGAAGGACAAAAGGACCACCAGCAATCAGTGTCTCCTTGTTCGCCAAAGCTATGTCCTTCCCAGCTTCTATTGCAGCAACTGTAGGCTGTGAAAAAATATCAAGAGAAATTTGAGCTAGCAAATTCATGTTTCTGTGACCGAAACCTTTGTGCTTCTACTCTATTACTCAATCTGGGATTCTAACAAGGAATTCAATAACAAAATTCTGGAGGATTTACCTTTAATCCTGCACAGCCTACTATCCCTGTCACCACAGTGACAGCATCTGGATGTCGGGCAACCTAAAAAGGAATTGAAGCCAATAGCTTCTCAATAATAAAAATTAATTGCATCAGTGGAAACAAAAGAAAGGACAAATTGACTGGTTTCCTACCTCAATAGTTCCCTGTTCCCCAGGAATAACCTCAGGCTTTTGTTCAACATTAGCCAAAGCCTCCTTCAGTTCGCCAAGCAAAGATTCATTTCTAACAGCAACTAGTTGAGGTTTGAATTGCTTGACCTGTAATATATTAAAAGATAATAAAGAGCTAAAGCTAAAGTTATACTGAATTTCAATCTTGATGCAGTTCATTATATCAAAGCTTTATTCACATTGTTAAACAAAGAAGCTTAACCATGACCATAAATATATGTTGCTAAACTAAAGCTCCTAACATCATGAAACTATTTTCTGTGCGTAGAAAATAAATACAAGGAAAGAGCTTTCTGGTGGTGTATTCTCCAAAACCCAAATTGCTGAGGTACAAATGTCAATCATTATCAAGTAATCGGTAATTCAAGGGATAAAGGTCGTTTTTGACCATCACTATCTCTGAGGGGCAGTAAGTTCTGCCAAATAGAGTATTGCAGGTTCAATTGAACATTACAAAGCCGAGAGCTAACCTGATCAGCAAGAAGAGTTACATTTGAACCAGCTGCTAGTGCCACAACTCTGAATTTATCTGGATGCTCTGCAATTATGTCCAATGTCTGCATGTTGATAAGTCATTAAAAATTTTACGTACACAAAATATTTGTATGTTTAGCAAAGACAAAACTTCTAGTCAGTTAATACGAACTAATGCGAGATATATCAGAGGATTACAGTTCAAATGCAGACTTACAGAACAACAATGATTCACCTCCTTTTGCTTTCATTTCCATTATACTATTAAATTGCAGCCATATCAATAATATTGTCCCATGAAAACTCTTATTTTTTCCAGTACCAACTTCAAACACATCTTATATACCTCCTACAACAGGGGTTGGTCTTTTTTACCCCTATAACGGTAAATTCTTACTTACCAGAAAACTAAAACATGTTAACTAAGCATAGGCTCCTCTAGGTTTTGACCATTAATTTACATTCAATCTGTGGATGCTTCATAATACCTGAGTTCCTATGGAACCAGTTGAGCCAACAACGGATATAGGCTTCGGACCATCCCAAGTCTTGCGACCTGGCTCTGGAACAGCTCGTCCTGGCCAGGCTGGAGGAGGTACCTGAGCTGAACATTGAACTATTGTGCCAAATGGAGTGCTGCCATCCTTCCTCTTCAAAGAGAAACCGCCTAAAAAATCAGAAACCAACAAACCTTTGACTTCAATCTGCCTACAAAATGAAATGACACTGAAATAGTCGAAAGTTCAAAAATATTGACACAATCAGCACCAAACAAACTGGTAAAGATTCTCCAACCCAAATCTTAAGCTTAGTGAAATAAACAAAAGCACTGATTGTGCAAAGCTATCGAGTAAACTAGACAAGTGAAGAATGTTAGGAAGCAAAAACGCTAAAGTTGCATGCAAGTAATAAGCATCCTATTTAGAACCTCAATACCAATTACCATCCCTTAGAATTACTTTCCCCTTTTATTTCCCTCAAGACAAGTCATCCAAATTTTTTCAAACAGTGTGAGCGAAAAAGTCCAATTAAGAATCGAACCGAAAATAAGAAAGCCCGCTATTAAAAAAATAAAATAGAATAAAGATTCCACTGTAACTGAATTCAACCCATAAAAAGGCTTTTATCTTTTCCTTTCTCCAACTTTTGGCAGCTGAAGAATTCAAAAAACAAATTACTCGTCAAAACCGAACTATGAATTCAGCTTGTTTCCTGATTAACCAACACAATAACCAATGATTCAAGAGAAAACTGAAAAGGGTAAATAGTGAAGGGAAGATGAAACCTGAAAGCTTCGGAAAGTGATGATTGGACCTCGTAATATCCAAGAAGGATTTGGATTTGATTTCAGCAGGAGATAGCAAATTCAAAGCCATAAAATTTACAGTTTTTCTTTCAACACAAACCACAAATTCGAGATCCGAGGGAGGCACAGACAGATGGCACCACTAACTAGAAACAAAGAAAGTAAGAAAATAAGACTTCGAAAATGAAAACGTAATTTTCTTTTCTTCTTTTGTGTGTATGGTGCGAGGATCACATGGCAATGTTAGGCATAAAATTATTGAGTTTATTTCATAGACGAGATAATAATGTGTGTTTTTTCCTTCTTTAAAAGGAAAATGGAATAATAAAGCTGAGAAATGAACAAATGAGGAAAACGAGTTTATGACTGTACAAAGGACGTGAAGGGATTGTATGGCTCCACGAGGATAAGACCAGAGTGGAATCCATCCAAATCGTGGACTTAGTGGTAATAATATGCGATTTTGCCACCTGGGACTGGCAAAGATCGACGACAATATTGGTGATCCATCATGGCAAGTACTGTGACGACGTCGTTTATCAACGGGAGTAATAAGGATAAATAAACGACTTTATTCTATATGCTAGCCACGTCTGATTCCATTACAATACGTCCAAAATTTATCACATTGATCTGCACAACTCCATTTTGATGATTCCATCTTAAATGTACAAGGAAATTTTGTCATTTAATGTCAGATAATTTGCTTTACTCTATGAGAAAAAAATTATAAATAATATTAAAAATATAAATTATTATAAAAATTAATATAATAAAAATAATATTATTTAATAAAAGCACAAAAGTAATATAATTAATAAAATAAATAATATAAATTATAATAAAAATTTTTGATAAATAAATAACTTTTTAAATTATCTTTTTATGAGTAAGCAATAGCATCGTTATAATTATTTTTATTACAATAATTTAAAAGGTACTATTTTATATGTTTCTCAAAAAATTTGATTTGTGCAAATTCTAAGAGATCTTAGCAAAATTGCCATGTATAAAATTGAGCACAATTTGAAAAAAAAAATAATTCATTTATTTTTTATAAAAAAACACTCAATATTATTTAATCGAATAATTAATTCTACTTCTTATTGTTTGAAAAATCATTCTATTTTAATTGGTATTTTTTCACAAAAAATAAATACGAGATAATAAATTCAGTCTTTTACTAATATTTCGAATAAATATTTTCAAAAAATGGTGTACATAATTCATAAATATATTTGTTTTTACTAACTTTATTGATCATAAATCATGTATTTCATTTTGTCATACATATATATTAGTTAAAAAAATATTAAATTAAATATTATTTTAAAAAAAAGACTTAAAAATTGATTTATACATACAAAAAATTACTAAAATCTTCTTTATGTAGAAAATCATTGAATAGTAAATTATTTATTTCTTTTAGTCATACATATATTTTGATGAAAAAATGCATGTATTTTAATTAGTAAATATCTTTATATATAAATTAATAAATGTTAATTTATTAATAAATTATTTATTTATCAATTAATTAATAATTTTTTAAAATAATAATTTTTATTATTATTAAATAATATTATTATATCAATCAATTCATATATAATAATAATTTATATATATATAATTTTTTTTTCTTCAGTTTGTTGATTCTTGGACGTTTAATGGATACTGTTGGATGGCATCAGACTCTTTAAGCAGTCCTAGGTCTCAACCATGGAGATTAAATTTAATAAAGCAAGGGATGAAAATTGACCACCCAAATAGAGATGGCAGAATTTCTCACTTACTCTATTGGAAGAAAACTTTCCCCAGGAAATTCATATGCAACACAAATGATCATACACACAATTCTGGTGTTGGCGACACAATCAACCAGAGAACCTGCAGCAAATTGGCAAGGCAGTGAAATATATTATCCAATAACGGGAGCCATTAGCCCATAAAATTATAAAATCTTCAAAGCTTCAAAGTTTCTAAAACCAAACAACAGTCGAAAGAAATCTCCACTTCATTGAAATCCATGAAGCGGAAAACTTTTGTGAAGAGGAATGCAAGTTTGGTCAATTGAGCTTTTGTTAGATTGGGATTTTATTATCGTGCAAGAGAGATCTCGAGAGCTATGTGTCCGATTCTTGCGAACAAGATGTCGATGGATGTCGAGAGGCTAAGATTTATGTCACTCCAAGCAAACTGGAGAGGATGCGACAAGCGGCTGGTGGCTGCTAGTTTTGTATTTAGTATTAGGGTTTCAATAATGCACGTATAGAGAGGTGGTGAGAATGTTTGCGTTTTCATGAGTGACCAAAAGTCAAGTCCGTAAAATTTGAATTTTTATTGGAACGGATATCCGATTTCAGCATTTCGGCAATCTGCACCGCATACGCATTGCAATAAATTCAAATCTTTCACCGAATTCGGGTTCATCATTTAGTCCGAATCCAAGTTCGATTCTTCCGGTTCAGATTTTGACGTTTGCCGTTGCTACACCCAACGAAAGAAATAAATGTTTTCACAGGATTTAATAATGGTAATAACAATAATTTATTATAAATTAATCCTTAATTAAGTATCTTTTGTGATTTGTGATGAGTGACGATTCGTGTGGACGTATCGTATCCATATTGTATCTTAAACTGGTAAAATAAAATTTTGATAGATATATATATAATTTTCTTATATTTCATTTATTAAACAAATTATTAAATAAATTATATTGTTATTATATGATTAAATGCAATTAAAAATTAAAATCTCATTTATTTTTATAAAACATATAATTGTATTTAACGTGTGTAACAAGCTTTTTAAACGAGTAAAATTTTATAAAAATTTTCAGATACTCTACTCACAAAATTTAAGATATCACTTATCCACAGGTAATAATTTAACATACAATCACATAAAAATTTAAAATATATATTAAAATAAATTGTACAAATATAAATTAGTTGCGTATTTTTAATAAAATTTATCAATTACGAGATTCATGCATTGACATCAAATTTAAAATTCGATAAAATTTCCATGATTTATTAGAGATGTCATTTTCTTATAAAACAAACATTTTCACAGAAGATAAATGAATCTAAAAATAATTTTTTCTTTCATTCTACCCCTTACTTACAAGTATCATTTTAAGAAATCTTGTTAGGCAACAAAAGATTATGAGCTCTTTTCTTTGTAATTTATAATTATTTATTTATTTATTTTTAAATTAATATTTTATGTGAATGTTAATATTTGTGTTGTTAACATCCAGTTACTCGACATATTAAATGCATAAATTGCATTGCAAAATTTTTATTTTAGGATTTTATTTTTCGTGAGTGATTAATATTTGTGACACTATTTCCGATTATTTAAATCCTTGAAATATTATACATATATATAAAGCTTAAGAGATTTGCGTCCAACATTTTTTATAGAAGTAACAGACTATTGCAAATTTGGATTTCATAAAAGCTCAATGGCATTCTAAATCCATTCACATTGTGCTGGGCATGTCTAATAATATTTTTTGAAGGGGATTAGAGCGGATCCGAGATTATTGTTATCGTTATTGTGGTGAAAACATTTTTTTTTTTTTTTAATGATTATTAATGTTACGACGTCGTTTTTCTTTTTCGGATCATTAATTTAGAATCCAACTCGACGTCTTTATCTGTTCAACGGGAAGCCACGACTGATTCCGTTTCAGCACGTCCCAAATTTATTTCCTTTTCAGTAAATGACTTTCGTGTCTCTGTCAAAAATCCGAAGGAGAAGGAAATTGAAGATTTTGTCATTTCACGTCTAATCAATTTTAACAATTCCAGTAACAATATTCTATCACAATCATTTTTATGCTATCAAAAAATTTATACTCTTAATATTATTAAAAAAAAAGAAAAAAAAGAAAGAAAGAAACATGCCAAGGCTTCTTTGTATTTTAATTTGCAGTCACAGGGGGCACTGATTGCTGGTTTCACAACTACAGAAATACCTTCTGTCTCCATTTTAAATTCGGCCGCCCAACTTTTGCATTGCAATTAAAGATGAGTAAAGGAATCAAGGGATTGGATTTTTTTACAATACAATAATATTAAGCACACAGTTGTTGTTGTTGTTTTAATGTTTTATGCTAAAATTATTAAGTTAAGAAAATGAACGCCTGCATAAAATTTATATTATTTTTTATAAAGACGAATGTAAAGGGGCACGTGTCTCCATCTGTTTCATGTGAAAGGACTTGTTGGGTCAAATCAATATTGTTGTGTACGAATCTGATTTCACACAACCACTTTCCCGGAGTCAAATATTTCCACTATATGATTAATTAATTACCTTATCCCCAGCTTAAGCTCTTGACAAATCAATCAAGAGTGGACAGACACATTTCAATGCGTGGAATGCGTGGATGCATTTGCGATTTAATTGATTTGAACTTAAATTCATCCCGATTTAAATACTACAATTTATATTTTAAATAATTTAATTTAATACGATAATATATTATTAATTAATTTAATTTAAACTGTTTAAAATAATTTTAAATTTATAATTTAAATCCTAAATTAAAATTTTTTATTATTTTAAATTACATCTGCTCACCTTTTTATTTTATTTTAAACTTCAAACTTAATAAGAGTGAATATTTACAATTTAAATTAGTTTAAATTTAAACTTTAAATCAATTTAAAATTTTAAAATATAAATTTAAAAACTTTTTAAATCAATCTAAATCAAGTCAATTGATCATTATGAATTGAATCAATTTGAATTCACCCACCTATTTCTGCCAATGTACGAAGAACCAAATGCAACGATAATAGAACATTAAATTCACTGAGAAATGCGTGATGCATGAAAGAGAAAGCCATGTGATACAATAAAAGCATGCAAATGAGGTTCTGCACAGCAAATTGTTCAAAGCCACAATACCTCGATATCAAATAATAAGATTACCAAGTAAATCAAATAATAAAATCAAGGACTCAGCACGAAGGCAGGAAGGACAATTAATTAGTCAGGACATTCCCGTACATAAATCTACGATGTTGATGGAACAGCGTCACATTCATCCTGGATTATAATATCAAACACACAATATCTATAATTCATAGCCTTAGAAAGCTTGCATTCCATGGACCAATAGATTACTAGTTTACAAAAAGGTCATTGTATCATATGCTTCCAATATCATTTGAAGCCTTATTCTCTCAGGGAAAGGAAACAACAGATTGCTTTATTACTAGGGTTAAGTACATAATTGGTCTCCGGATCTAACCGATTCTTTCACAAGGATTCATAAAATACTAGAACAATTATTATCATTCCTCAAAGTATACTCGGGTACCTGAGGCCAAGTAGATAACAGAATCTCCCTTCAGTTAAACTACCCTTGGACAAGTTCTTGCTCTTCTTGTATCTCACTCGTGCTCAACACCAAGCCATCCCCGTTAATCACGTCTGCACCTCCATTTTCAGATATTTTAGTGATCCCCTGCAGCTCATCAGTTACATCCGAAGGCTGAGATACTGACCGATCACCAGTCACTTCTTCTTTCTGAACTGACGGTTTTGGCCTTCGAATGGCTTCAGCTGCCTCTGGCATCACAACAGGGGGTGGCTGGGGAGGAACCCACGTCCGCTGAATGGGTGGCTCATTGTTTTGGACACCGTAAGGTCCAGCATTGGTTTCATCTTCATTTTCAACCTCCGTGATCCTCACATTCTTTTGCTGCCACCAAGGAACTGAACGATCATTGTCTAAATGATGGTTCAGCCCATTATCTTGAACCCTGGAAGTTAAGCCTTCCCCTCTTACTTGAGACTGAAGTACATGGCTTGAGACATTTTGGGACTGACCAAACTCCCAAGGCTACTTAGCAGGAGAAAAAAGTAATAATCAGCAATGGAAAAAGCAAAGGAGCTTCAAGTTTCTTACTATAAATCTCAATGCAGTTTAACAAACATCACAAAGTATACATGAATACATTTTTCCCACTGTTTATAGAGGTCAAATTTTAAAACCATTTTCAAATAAGAGGCCAGCTTTGAACCATTTCAATGGAAAATGAGGTAGCCATCAGATACTGCTGTAGGAAGTATAAATTGATGGTGCAAAGTAACAATGTGGCCCCCATCTGTGAGAGTCAGCCTCAATCTTTAAATGTCAAACAGATTAGTTAGTTCCATGATCCAATTACTAATAAAACTAACACATGCAAGAGGAGTTTCTAAACCATGAATTTAATGAAAAAGCATACCTTAGCTCTTGGTGCTAAGTGTGGATTTGATGGTTGCTGGTTAGGGTTGGAAGGTAGATCATTGATGTCCTGTACATGAAAACCAAAAGATTGAAAA
>JAWDEX010000016.1:4419965-4433156 GCA_035221805.1 Trichilia hirta | reverse complement strand
CACTCCATAAAACTACCCAAAACACCAACAACCAATACTTTTCCTCAATTTTTTTTCATTTTTATCTTCGTTTAAATAACTCTATAATACATGATAGTCATTCTAAAATACACATAAACATCATTCTAATGCCTCAATGGCCTCGTTGTTTACTAGACAGTGAGCATCGAGCAGCGTCTCCAATGATCTGGCTTTTGTGCTCCGAACTCTCCCTGCTTCTTTCAGCAACTCGGCCAACCTCTTCTTCTCATCATGCACATCAGGATTGGCTGTCCCCAGTTTTTCCTCCCTCATCCCAACAACAAACTCCAAGATTTCAATTGCCTCATCCAACCTGTGGTATATACATAGCATGAAAACTGCCAAAATTATGTATTGCTTGGAATTATAATCTAAAAATGGTGTTTACGTGTTAGTCATTCATCCCATTGATACAAGGGATTGACCTAGGATTGTCCTCTTGAATAAATATAGGTAGGCAATTGTACAATTGGTTAATTGGAAAAAGAAAGAAAAGAAAAGAAAATGTAGAAACATGTGTCTCAAGCATCGCCGCTTTGTCATTTCATCTACTACGACTTTTAGCATCAGTTAGAAGTAAAACAAATCCCAGCCTCTGCATTCACTATTGCATCGATGCTACCTAATGTGTCAGAGTCAATGCAGTAACATAAAACTATAAATAAAGACAACACTTTTCAAGAAGGATAGATATTAAAACCACTTGGCAGTACTCTTTTGAAAATGATATGATGGTGCAGGGAAATACAAGAATGGTGGACAATACCTGCCAGTTGCATCATATGTGCCAGCAAGATTGCTATATACCCCGAGTGTGTCAGGATGACATGGTCCACACTCTTGTTCCAGAATGGACCTAGCTTCTTCAAATAATTCCACAGCCTCGTTTATATCATAACGCTGCACACAAGCAAGCCCCATTTGGTTAAGAGCAACACCAAAGAAGGCAGATTTTTTCTCACCACTTGCTCGGAGCTTTGAAATTGCATTCTTTAAGGAGTTGTAGGAGTCAGAGTAGTTCCCCAGCATATAGTTCATGACTCCCATCTGGGCTTCAATTCCAGCAATCGTGCTTTGCTGACCAGGGGCATCATTATATATCTTTAAAGCCTTCTGTAGCAACTCGATTGCCTGCTCAAGTTCATCCATGGATTCATAGATAGCAGAAACATCAGTGAGACCGCTTGCAATCTCTTCTGGAGGAACGCCAGGAACGGGCTTTTCATAAATTCGAAGAGCATTTTCACAGTAGGATTTTGACTCCCTCAATTTTCCAGTCCTGTTATACATATCAGCCAAACGGACAAAAACTGAAGCAACAGCCGGATGATTTTCTCCTTTGGTCGTCTTAAAGGCTGTGAGTGCTTTCTGATAGGCAAAAACAGCCTCATCATACCGAGACAGTGACAAATATGTGTCTCCAATGCTGCAATCAACTGCAGCCACCTCTGCTTCCTGGCCATTTGCCACCATGGCCATGCTAGCTAAAACAAGATGCTCAAGAGCAGCTTCATGATCTCCTTTTGTTTCACATATGAGACCCATGAGCCTCCTATCCGCTGCCTCTTCAAGAGAAGCGGGAGAACCATTATCCCTATGAATATCAAGAGCCATCTGACAAAGCCTCTTAGCTTCATCAAATTGCAATGCTTGAACATGAGCTTCAGCCAAATACCTACATGTCTCACCAACTCTCGGATCTGTCTCACCAAGAACTTGTTTCTGGACCTCCAAACCTGTTGCGTAACACATTAATGAATTCTCCAGCTGGCCCAGCATTGCATAAGTATCCCCCAACTGCATATGTCCAGCAAATTTAGCAAGGGCATGCTCTTGGCCTTCCTCAATCACTGGAATCTCAATCGAGTGTTCGAGAACTGGAATTGCCTCAACGTACTGGCCCAAGCTGCAGTAAATTGCAGCAGTAACATGCAAACACATAACCAGCTCTAAACTAGCTTTGCCATCTGCACAAATTTCAAATGATTTTCCAGCTCGAAGAGCTAATTCAAGAGCTTTTTGGGGATTATCTCCTGTAGAAATCAACTCCCTAGCTTGTTTGAGCAAATAAGGTCCAAGATCTGGATTATCAATCCCTGGTTCCAATGCACCCTCAGTTCCATTTCTTGACTTTCCTCTTCGCTTTTTCATAGATGAAACTCCTTTTTTTGATTTTTTAACACTCTTATCAATAGGAGGTTTCTCTGGGGGACTTTTTTCCTTAGGACTTGATTTGGATGATACCTCAGAGCGAGAAACTTTCTTTGAGTGACCCGAAGAAACAGATTTTGTACTTGAAGATTGGGTCTTGTCCAACTTTCCTGTCTTCTTACTGCCAGATGAACTACCTTTCTTCGAAGAAGAGTTACTACGAGAATCATCCTCTGTTTTATCCACTTCTTTTTCTTCCACTATCTCAACCTCCCTCATCTCTCCTCCGACAAGATGGCGCAACTCAGAATCAATCCTAGACTCTTCGCCATCAGATCCAAAGGAATGCCTAGAGGTTGACTGGTCAGAACTCTGCATATCACACACATTCTCATACAGCTGCTCAATTGATGTGTCAACCACACCATCAAAAGGGATACCGGGGCCAACATTACGAGCGCTGTGCGGGCTTGAAGTACTTTTGGGGGACTTATTTGAAACTGAATTTTCTTTAATAGGTGTAGAGTTTCCGTTCAGTTCACCTGCCATCCCTTCTTCTTGGCTACCATCCATAGCAATTCCAGGCATTTTTTTGCACCCAAACCAACAAAAACTCTAGGATCCAATAATTTGTCTGCAACAAACATTCCAAATACAATGCATAATCTGTCAAACAATTGCCACAGCAGATCCAAACAAAAGAAATGTGTCTGCTTTTGCTTTTCAGTTGACATACATAAACTACAGACATCAGCGTTATTTCAACATCTTAAAAAAGTCAACCAAAAACAAAACAATAATGCAATGATACCATCAAAAGTTCCAATTTTTGGCCTGAGAAACAAATTGCGGTTGAAAATTTCCAATGATTGGCAAAAATTATAGAAGCAAATACGAATTATCATGTCATAGTTAGATCTTTGAAAATAAAATCATCCCAGATGGTAGTAACTCATCATCAGCTGCAGCATCCTAATACTACAAATTGATACAGACCCGTGCAAACATTTATTTGACATGATATCAAAATAAATCAAAAGAATTAACAAAAAACACAGTCTTACCTCCCAACATGATTCAAAAGCAAAAAGAAATTTTACAAAAGAAAAGGAAATTGTTGCGTTCAACTAAAATAATAAGATAAACATAAAAAGAGTAAAGAGAAAGCCACTAAAGAAAAAAAGAATACCTTACTCAGAACCCAGGCTTGAAAGCGGAACACGAAGGTGAGAAATTATCTGGTCGATATATATAAATATGGAGATATGTATTGATAAACAGACATAGACCTCAAAAATAAATAATAAATAAAAATCTCACCTCTGGAAGCTATATGTATCTTACATATATGTGTATATACACACAAGCTTAAGTTTGAGTTTAAGGTGATGAAGAAGACTTGAGAGGAAGGACTTTTACAAAACGAGTAAAAGGGTAAGATTGTAAATGTCCAGAAATGGAATGTCAGGAAGGAGAAAAAGAGAAGGCGACTTCTCCCCAAACTGAAGCGCGCGGCCTGCAGCTGCCGATCTGTTTTGTTTTCTGTCTGTTTATTCGTCTTCCATATATTCGAAACGTGGCATTTCCACCTGTCTTCTGTCTCGAAGACAATTATACCCTCTTTGAACCTTGTGTTCATGACTTTTGTCCATTGTTTCCTCTGTAAACTTGAGGATTGTTTTGACTTTTGAAGAATGTGGTTGGAATGTTAGATTTTATTGATCGTCAGTCAGAATCATGAAATCTACTTGACTTATTTATATCATGCTTGGTTTCTACGGTGGGGTGGCCTGGGATGATATGGAAAAATTCAAATACAGGGATTGAATCGATTGATCATTATTCATCAAAGCATGGGTTGGCTTGGGCTATTTTTGACATTTTCTAGGATTGTAAATTCAACAAACGAGGTAAGTATACCATTCTGCCCTTATGTTAACATTTTTGTAAATTCAACAAGCAAGTGGTGAGACATTTTATTGTATTTCATAGGAAGTCACCGTATACATGAGTGATATAACAAGAGAATAAATTTAAAAGATAATATTATATGAATAAAAAAATTGTCCTCGGATAATAAACTTCTTATTTTTTGAAATTCAATAAGATTTCTAACAGCTAGAGAGAAAGGACCATTGGGTATTTTACAACTTAGAATCGGGGGAAAAAAGTTGGAAAAAGAATCAATTGAGTAGAGCTGGGGTATTATGTCATTGTAGCTGTCGGTGGATGAAATGGAGTTATTATTATTTTGTGTTATTTGTAAGTATTTTCTGTGGAAGTAACCATTGCAAGGTACAATAATAAAATAGTTTTCACAAAGCTCAAGTGACTTTAATATTAAAAAAAAATAAAAATTCCAACGACTTTCTATTTATGATTCTGACAGATAGTGCAAACTAACGAGTCTTCCATACCGTTGACATTCTTTCCGATCCAGCAACTTCAGCTGCAAAATTTTGTTAGTAGGCCTGAGCCACAGCTAGGACAGGCTCTGTAGTTCTGGATCCATGATTCTGCATGCAATGCAGTTACTCGAATGCTGCATCTTCCGCATGAAGCAATTAATGCAAAATTATGGACCCTTTTACCCAGTCCAAATTATTAATTATAATCACGCAATTTCAAAGCAATGAAAAGGGATGAGCATATTGGATCTGGCTCTTTTTTCTCTTTTTATTCGAATGGTATTTATGATTATTGATTACCATAAACATGGTGGTTTGGGGATTTTTAGATGCTAAAGTTAGGTAATGGATTATAATTAACAATAAAGTAAACGACTTTTAAAATGTTCAACGTTGGATGGATTTGGCATCCGATGATATATATATATATATATATATATATCAATGGGAAATGAAAGATATAGATATTATTCAATAATTAAATGTTATAATTAGTATTTCTCCAAGTGGGATTAAGTTTTATGCTCATCATGTACGGTCCCTTCTTCAATAGTCAAATCACTCTTGCTAGTTAAAACCTCAGTTATAGTAAGTGAATCTCTGCAGTATCTCTTTTTCTATTTTTCCATTCCCATGACAATGACGAGTATTAGTTGGTGACTCCATTAGAGAGTGACAATTTCCATTGGATCTCCCTCCCAGGCACTACATTCTGTAGTTTGTCGAGCTTGCAAGAAGACAGACTACCTAAACTCCTTTAAATACAAGGAGTTAAAAATCAATTGCAATGAACCAACAAAAAAGATTGAATAATTTATGACAGCTGTGGGATTTGAACCCACGCCCTTCCGGACCAGAGCCTAAATCTGGCGCCTTAGACCACTCGGCCAAACTGTCAACTATACTTTTTGCTCCCTCTCAAATTTAATATTACAAATAAAAATTGGGTAGAACACATCAAAATGCTAAGTTAAACTTCATCCACTGCCTGATTGCCTTACTTCAAAACTCATTGCTTCGTCATGGCCATGGTAATAGATTAGAGTAAACTGGATTAAAAGCCGTAGTTATTTATCCCTTGTGAATAGGCAGACTTAATTTGGACTGTCAGTAAATATAAATCCAATAGCCGACCTGCTGCAACATTTCATGGTCAAAAAATTAGTTCAAGCACACGAATAGTCCACAAATTTCAACCTTCAGTTTCCATTTTAATTAGAGAAGGTGAATGTGATACAAATGGATTAAAAAAAAATGACAAAAACTGCTTTCATTCCTACATATTTAACAGACAGAAAGAAAGCGAGGACAAAAAAAAGAAGAGAAAACCATAATGATTACAATTGGACATCTATTTCTTCCTAAAGTAAGAATATGATACATTCAGTATCACATTTAGATTTAAAAAGAACTCCTAGGCTTTTCAATGACCAGAACGATGGTTAGCAATGCATTTCGGTAAGCATCGCAAAACGGTATGATCTGGGGAAGGTATGAAGGATGAGAAAAATTCAGGGTTCTGCTTAAGCGACTCTGAATAACTTTCCAAAATAGAAACTATTTCATCAAAATGTGGTCGTTTCTCTGGATTGCTGGACCAGCAACGGTCGATGAGATGACTGAATGCCTTGGGGCATGTTGGGGGGAATGGCGGTCTTGCATTCTGCACAAAACTCAAATGATATAAAATGTGTAGTATTAATGAAATTTGCGTTCTATGAAAGGACTGCATCAGAAACAAAAAAAAAAAAAAAATGCCTACTAGTTTCTCTAAATGTTCAATGCATAATCCCTGGAGCAAGTTCAGGTTTTAGATTACATGTTACCAAACTCTGATAACAAATGTTCCGTACTACCCTGAGATAAAGGAAAGAGGATATAAAAGCAGTTACTGAAGCAATATCCCAACAGATCAGTATTTCAAATCACAGGAAGACGGAAGATGTGGCCAGACAAATCCGAATTTCATATACAAACCTGAAGGAAGAGAAAATCGCATTTGGGATCAAAATGACTTTTCTGTTTTAGGTAATTAGGTTTGCTTTTATGGATAAATCAATTTTATTGCAATGAAGCAATGAAAAATTATCAATTAGACAGCAGCAAGAAAATAAAAATTTTCATTAATTTCCCAACAGAAAATGCTCACAGAATATTCCAGTATACACTGTGTATGAAAACATAAATTTGAGCATACCGTAAAATTTTATAGTGTTTTTCATGCTGACTGCCTAGTTTGTGGCAAAAATTTGATACTTCAATCAACTTTTTCATTTCCAATCAACTTTTTCATTTCACCCTTTCAGTTTGACGCCACTAATTCCCATCACTTTAACCGTTCAACAGTGGCACTCTTTGTTAAAAACAAAATTGCCTTGGGTATTTTGGGTCCGGATACAGTTACCAGCCCACAATTCTGGGAAAATTCCCCGTCATTTTCCTTCTTTGATCAAATGATTTCCACCAACAAAAAAAATCAGTCTCCATGGCCTAATAAGATAACTAGAAAGTTTCACATATTAAAGATACATACAAGAAAACTTCATTGAATAAATTGTTCAAATCATTTTTTGAGGATTTTGGGGCATACAAGTCTTCCATTGACTATGCTTTAGCTTTTACACCAAATATCAACAGCCGCTCAGATTAGGGATTTTTCTTGCTGTTTATTCTAATGTTTATTAGATACAGCCTTTCCTTTATGAACATTAGCAAGCAAGCTTCTTTTCGCTCCAAAATTGTTAAAACTGCAATCTAATATAAATTTCCAAAACAAGCAGCAGTATACATTGTTGACCATATTATGTTATAACACATGCAGTATTTTGGTTTCACTAAAATTTGGAATGTCATAAATATGCATCATTCCACAATTGTATTAGGCGATGTTACCTTCTCGCAGACTGCAAACGCAGCTTGTTCTGGAGTCATGTTGTCAAATGGGGTCAATGCAGTTAAAAGCTCCCAAAGAACTATGCCAAAACTATAGATATCAACTTTCTTTGTATGTTGTTTTTCTTTGATCATTTCTGGTGCCATCCAACGGTAAGTGCCTGTAAATCCCTTAGCACTGCCACATTGAGATTCTAAACAAGAAATACCAAAATCTGCTACCTTCACACACATATCTTCTCCAAGTAGCAAATTTTCTGATTTTAGATCCCTATGAAGTACCCCTTGGGAATGAAGATATTGCATCCCTTTTGCAATATCAAGGGCCAACTTTAGAACTAGGTAGAGTGGAACCGAATGTGGCTCCTGCCGATGCAGGTATTTTCTCAGTGAACCGGCAGCAAGGTATTCAGTGATTATGCAAAACACGGGAGGTTTTTTACAGGCTGCAACAAACTGCATGAAGAAAATAAGAAAGATGTAGGGTGATTAATAAAACAATTGCTTCTGATAATACTCATTTGCTAAAACATTAATACACACTTAGGCTTAGAAATTACAAAATCCAACTGTGTGACATTTCATATGCTTTCCACCATTATTTTGTATAGATACCGATAGCATCAGATAGAAATAAATCCCTTTCCAAAACAACCAAAACCAAACGTTATGCGTTGTATGATTCCAAAGAACAACCATTTGACCAGGAGTCTGAAATTGAATAAACTAGTCTCCGGAAGCATAAAACAGAGAAGGACCATTCTTAGGTTGTCCTAGTTGTGCTTAAAGAAATAAGCAAATATATGGGGTGTTAGACATTTGTGGCCCATTAGATGAAAGCAACAACTCCCTACCTAAACCAACCTAAACTTTCATAAGCCGCAATGCTATTGTTTTGAATTGTCTGCCCTCTTTTAAACCTTCTTCTAAAAATAGCAGAAGTGGCACCGCTTGTCACTATAAGCTGTGATTAAATCTCCTTTCTATTACTATCATGCGTTTCTCTATTTAGTAATGATTTTAGGAATCAGTGACTATAGCTCTACATTACAACCAATAATGAACTGTTCATGAAGACTACAAAGAAGAGAACGAAAGTAATGCAGTTCTAATTTCATTAGCAGCTGAACCGTATAATAAATGAATAGAAGGACAATTCTTCATAGTTCATACAACCACGTTCACATTTCACTCTACAACACAATTCTTCCCTTCGCCTTGACTACAATGACCACGATAAGAAAAAGAATTGTGAAGATATTCAATAATATCAGCATTCATAAATTGCATGTGGTTTTTACGAGACTGCCGACAAGTGGAGAAAGGTCCATAATGGTAAAGTTTACGTTTACAAGAATATTAAATGCCACTGCAGGGTTCCTATACCATCCTTAACAGTCCAAGTCACAGAGTAACAGTAATAAATAATATGCAAATGGGTGATATGTAATGTAACAGACAGTCATGATAAACAAGGATCAATAAATACTGACTGAAGTTGCTCAATGCATTAAGCCAGAAAACCTTAGTCCACACTAGGAAGGGAGGCTGCCACCGAGGTGCAGACCAGAAAAAAAATATAGTAACAATTGAAAAAAATATGAATGCAAGTTGTAGAGTTGAAACGGGGAAAAAAGAAGAAATAAGCATATTTTCTTCGTTAAGCAAAAGTAGTGCAATTTCCCTTGTATAGTACGAGCTAAAAAATGTTATTTTTTAGCAGACATGCCTTTTCAATTACTTTATAAGTCTTTTCAATTATCAATGTGAATGCAGTATGGACTGCGCATTTTGAGTATTCAACATAGCATCAACCAAAATAGGCCAAATTAAGAAAGAAGAGGAGCTTACGGTGATAATATTAGGATGGCTTAACCGAAATAACAGAGCCACCTCTAAAGTGAACTGCTTTTCAAGCACAATAGCTAAGTTTTTATCCTCCTCTGGCTGGCTTACAAGTTTGATTGCTACATCTCTGTGTTTATATATCCCTCGGTAGATTCTACTGTGCCTCCCTGAAGCAAATTTGCTACCAATAATCAACTGTGACATATCTGCAGTCCATTCTTCTTCTCCTTCTCCTTTTATGGCAGCACCAGACGACTCTAAACACTTGGACCAAGAAACAGCTCTCCTGTATTCACCAAGGGAGAGTCTCCTATCCAGTTTGGCATTGATGGAGATTTGCTTAAACCAGTGAAAATTTTTCATGGGTTTGTGATAAAATTTGGTAAAATCATCAAATGTGAGCCTTTACGGCAATGTAGAGAGTAAAACGAGAACGAATCTTGTGTTAAATGCTAAATTTAAATCTGACACAGAACCGAATAAACTCAACTTGGTAACTTGAAAACGTTTGCTCGTTCAACTACATTTCGAAAATTGAAAATTTTACATTTCATGAATCACTGACATATATAACTCAGCCTAACTGTTGCTCTATTGACTCAATCATTTGTTATCCGGAATATATGTTGAATCCTTGTACGCAGAAAAACGAAAGTCTAGAACAAATAACAGCGTGTTCTCTTCTAAAATATGAAAGTGAAATCTAAACTTAGGTTCATTAAATAACAAAAATCAGGCTTTGTTCGGAATAAGCTAGTGAATAATTCACCCAATCTCAAAACTTCAGCTGGAAATCAGATAAAATGAAGATACAAAAACAATCATTTTGACAACAAGAATCTCTCCACGTTTTTTGATTAACCAAAGTAGAAACTTGGTTAAAAATAGATGCCAAAAAAAGAAGTGCCCTTTGAATCTGGTTTCACAGAGCCAACAGAAGAAGAAAGAAGTTGTTAGAGAATCAAGCTGAAAAAAGAGAAGAGAGAGAGAGAGAGAGTCGGTTGGACGGTGACTGATACTCGATATTATAGTTGTTGTCGTTCCTGGTGTGCAGTGAGCATATGTAAAGAAAGAGAGAGAAAGCTGGCGATTTGTTCTCGCACTCCAGGAGTCGTGTGGTGTAATAAACTAAAAACTCTCTACATTCATAACATGCGACGATCCAGTTGAGGTGACAAATCGGGTCCTTACTGATAATGGCTATTGTACTGTAGTACCCATTTTGCCCTTTCAATATTAAATAAATATCTATATCAGGACTCACAAATAGGGACGTAATGGGTGGGATAAAAGAGTAATTTCGTTAGGAAAGGCAGACAAAAGGAGAGAGGTTCGGGAAGAGAAAAGGGTGGAACCTACAAGAACAAAGTGGTATCCAGGATGTGTCGGACAGAGCCGTATGGTATAGTCATCTTCCGTATACGGTCGCTTTTGTCTTTATTATTACCGATATCTGAGCCTTTTATTTATTTTTTTTTCTGTTTCTTGCTTTCCCATTTTAATCAAGTAAGTCAAATGGCCATACAGTCATGCATACATGCAATGCAATACATGGAGCTCCATAATATAGCTCAAATAACGTTTAGGACCTCCAGATAATTTTAATCTATCAAACAAACCCTTTCTTTTAGCTTTTGGTGACCATCAACAATTAAATGGGTATATAAAAAATGAAATTCCTAAAACAAAAATATAATCGCCATTCATGTTGTCAAACTCACCATTACTATTATCGATCCACCATGTCATAAAATTTCAATCATTAGAGTCCTTACAAATATAGAAGAGACACTGCGAAATTCAAAATTTAAATCATTATTACATAATTTAATAATATATATATTTTTTTTAATAATTAAGATTGGTGTCGTAGTTTTTACACAAACTATTACATAATTTTTAAATCATTATTTAAATCAACGATTAAAAGTACAATTTTAGATCTTAAAAGATCATAAAAAAATATTTAAAAACATATATTTATTATTAAGTTTATACACTTTATGAGCTTTTGCCACTTAACGAGCATGAACTCCATGCACGGTCTTACGATGTTGAAAAGATTTACTTTTGGTAAATAATTGCTCGAGTCTGATCATTGTGATCCTATTCATGCGATGCCCCCTTTCTCCATAAGTTACAAAGTAATTTTGTTGAGTTTTTTGGAGAGATTTATCTCACACTCTTAAGTATTTTCTGCCTATTTAGAAGAACACTCAAAAATATTTGATAAAAATTAAAAAAAAAAAAATTCCTCCAAAATTAATGGGAGGAGGAAACTATTTTGTAACTTGATTGGACTATGTTCTTAGGGACAATTAAGAACATATATTTGTATGTTTGAATTTCAATTAATTGTGAGACAATTAAATCAAAGAAATAAAATGGATATATTTCTAATATGAATTTAAAGGCATGTGAAATTAATATAAATTAATATATGATTAATATGAAATATTTAACAAAGAAATTTTAAAACAATGTCTAATAATAAATTTCATTATTTATATAGGTCAAAGCTATGATGCATTTGCTTTACAGTATAGTTGAACGAATTATTTCGTTGTGATTTTTAAGCTTTTGTCACTATTTTAAATTTTTTGTTGCTGCACTTTTTATAAATTAAGAAGTACGATAACAAATTTTTTGGAACAATAATGAGAGAATTTTGAAGTGAGAATTGGGATATGCAAGTGAGGGCCAACCCCATCCGTTGTTTGAAAATGCTTGTGACCCTCTTCAGAGTCCAGTCTCCTCCCTGACTTGAATTCATGAGCTGTGTACTGCGAACGCTGGCCCTGGTGGGTGCCACCAATAGCTGGGTTTAGGTTGGCAGTGGCGTGGATTCAACAATTCAAACACAACACAGGACGTACAACAAAAACTGGGTCGACAAGTCTGCAAACTGGGTTCCTCAGAAAATACAACTTAGAATTAATAAAAAACTTTTGCTTGCTTTTTTATATTTTATATATGTATTTATGCACTTGTATTTGATGATATCGTTGACCATAAACAATAGCTAAATGCATACATCATCTTCTTTAAATTTCGATGAACAATCATTTATGAGACGTGTATATATCATCTTCTATACACCCAGCCCAACATTCTTTAGCAGAAAATTTAATTGGTACGCATATAAACTTCTAATAACTGTCTAAATCTAAATATAATGTGACTTCAAATATTTAAAATAAAAAAGTGATTTAAAAATCCAACTATAACCCATTGACCATGAGAGGTATCCTCAATGAAAGCACACCAATCAGACTCAGACATGGCATTTTCTGATTGTTAACATCGTTAGAACAACTGCATATACAATGTAACATCTTGGATATTTTCTCTAAATTTTTTTAACTTTTAGAATCATTAGTCAACCAATTAACTAATTTGAAATTTAGAAAGAGGAACTAAAACCTAGCTGGATGAAAAATCAATAAATATCCAAATCGACCATTAATATTACTATTAACTTAGTATTAATATTATATACATATAATATAAAGTAGTATTTGTTGGAGAAATAAATAAGGTCACGATTTTGGTCAACTTTTATTAATCTTGCAAATATGACTCCTAGCATTTGAGATGCGAAATCAACTTTTATACGGGCAACATATCTGATGGGATAACTTAAGTTTTTTAACGCTAACAAAAGTTATTCTCTTTCGTATCAGCGTTAAATTTCGAATCAAAAATAATAATTTTAACAACACTCAAATTCTAAACTAAAAATAATTATGGTAAAGAGGGATCACATGCTAATCTCAAAATATTACAAAATTATCAAATCATATTTAAAATTTAATGTTACACAAGTTACAGCTTGAATAATCATTATACTAATTTTAACTTATAGATAATG
>JAWDEX010000016.1:4373805-4419865 GCA_035221805.1 Trichilia hirta | reverse complement strand
CCCATTTGGTTAAGAGCAACACCAAAGAAGGCAGATTTTTTCTCACCACTTGCTCGGAGCTTTGAAATTGCATTCTTGAAGGAGTTGTAGGACTAAGAATAGTTCCCCAACATGTAGTACATGACCCCCATCTGGGCTTCAATTCCAGCAATCATGCTTTGCTGACCAGGGGCATCATTATATATCTTTAATGCCTTCTGTAGCAACTCGATTGCCTGCTCAAGTTCATCCATTGATTCGTAGATAGCAGAAACATCAGTGAGACCGCTTGCAATCTCTTCTGGAGGAACACCAGGAATGACCTTTTCATAAATTTGAAGAGCATTTTCAATGTAAGATTTTGACTCCCTCAATTTCCCAGTCCTGTTAAACATATCAGCCAAATGGACAAACACTGAAGCAACAGCTGGATGATTTTCTCCTTTGGTCGTCTTAAAGGCTGTGAGTGCTTTCTGATAAGCAAAAGCAGCTTCATCATACCGAGACAATGACAAGTATGTGTCTCCAATGCTGCAATCAACTGCAGCCACTTCTGCTTCCTGGCCATTTGCCACCATGGCCATGCTAGCTAAAACAAGATGCTCAAGAGCAGATTCATGGTCTCCTTTTGTTTCACATATGAGACCCATGAGCCTCCTATCTGCTGCCTCTTCTAGAGAAACAGGAGAACCATTATCCCTATGGATATCAAGAGCCATCTGGCAAAGCCTCTTAGCTTCATCAAATTGCAAAGCTTGAGCATGAGCTTCGGCCAAATACCTACATGTCTCGCCAACTCTTGGGTCTGTCTCCCCAAGAACTTGTTTCTGGACCTCTAAACCTGTCGCATAACACATTAATGAATTCTCCAGCTGCCCCAGCATTGCAGAAGTATCACCCAACTGCATGTGACCAGCAAATTTAGCAAGGGCATGCTCTTGGCCTTCCTCAATCACTGGAATTTCAATTGAGCGTTCAAGAACTGGAATCGCCTCATTGTACTTGCCCAAGCTGCAGTAAATTGCAGCTATAACATGTAAACACATGACCAGATCTAAACTAGGTTTCCCATCTGCACAAATTTCGAATGATTATTTTGCAGCTCAAAGAGCTAATTCAAGAGCTTTCTGGGGATTATCTCCTGTAGAAATCAACTCCCTAGCTTGTTTGAGCAAATAAGGTCCAAGATCTAAATTATCAAACTCTGGTTCCAATGCACCCTCAGTTCCATTTCTTATTCACTTTTTCGTGGATGAAACTCCTGTTTTTAATTTTTTAACACTCTTATCATTTCTCTTATCAATGGGGGGTTTCTCTGGAGGACTTTTTTCCTTAGGACTTGATTTTGATGATACTTCAGAGCGAGAAACTTTCTTTGACTGACCTGAAGAAACAGATTTTGTACTTAAAGATTGGGCCTTGTCCGACTTTCCTGTCTTCTTACCACCGGATGAACTACCTTTCTTCAAAGAAAAGTTACTACGAGAATCATCCCCTGGTTTTTCCACCTCTTCTAAGTCCATTATCTCAACCTCCCTCATCTCTCCTCCTACAAGATGGCGCAACTCAGAATCAATCCTAGACTCTTCACAATCAGATCCAAAGGAATGCCTGGCGGTTGACTGGTCAGAACTCTGCATATCACACACATTCTCATAAAGCTGCTCTATTGATGTGTCAACCACACCATCAACGGGGATACCGGGATCAACACTACAAGGGCTGTGCGGGTTCAAAGTACTTTTGGGGGACTTATTTGAAACTGAATTTTCTTTAATAGGTGTAGAGTTTCCGTTCACTTCACCCACTACCCCTTCTTCTTGGATACCATCCATAACAATTCCAGGCATCTTTTTGCACCCAAACCAACAAAAACTCTAGAATCCAATAATTTATCTGCAATAAACATTCCAAATACAATACAAAATCTATGAAGCCATTGCCACAACAGATCCAAACAAGAGAAGCACGTCTGTTTTCGCTTTTCAGTTGACATCCAATTACATACCAACTAGACATCAGCGTTATTTCAACGTGTTAATAAAGTCAAATAACAATAATGCAATGATACCAAGAAAAGTTTCAATTTATAACCTGAGAAACAAATTGCGATTGGCACTTTCTAATGATTGGCAGTAAATTAAAGAAGCAGATGCGAATTATCATGTCATAATTAGATTTTTAAAAATAAAATCAGCCCAGATGGTATTAACTAATCATCAACCTCAGTATCCTGATAATACAAATTGAAACAGGCCCCTACAAACATTTATTTGATATCATATCAAAATAAATCAAAAGAGTTAACAAAAAACGCAGTCTTACCTCCGAACCTGATTCAATGGAAGAAAGAAATCTTACAAAACGACAAGGAAATTGTTGTGTTCAACTAAAACAATAAGATAAACATAAAATGAATAAAGAGAAAGCCATTAAAGAAAAAATATTACCTCATTCAGAACCATTCACGAAAGCGTAACACGAAGGTAAGAAATTATCTGGTTGATGTATATGGAGATATGTATAGATAATTAGACACACCCCTCAAAAATAAATTATAAATAAAAATCTCACCTCTGAATGTCGCCATATGTATCTTATATATATATATATATACACACACGCACAAGCTTGCGGTGAAGAAGAAGACTGGAAGGAAAGATATTTGTAAAACGGGTAAAAGGGTAAGATTGTAAATGACAGAAAGTTGAAAATGAGAAGGCGATTTCTCCCCAAACCGAAGCGCGCTGCCTGCAACTGCCGGTCTGTTTTCTGTCTGTTTATTCGGTTTCCGTATCATTTGAAACGTGGCATTTTCACCTGTCTCTTGTCAGAAAGACGATTATACCCTCTTTGAAGCCTTGTGTCCTGGGCTTTTTGGTGGTCACATTTGTCCTCAGATTCTTCTGTGAACTTGAGGGTTGTTTTGACTTTTCGAATAATGTGTTGGAATGTTAGATTTTATGGATCGCAAGTCAGAATCATGAAATTTACTTGACTTATTTATTTCATGCTTGGTTTCTGCGGTGGGGGGGGGGGAATGGGAATGGGAATGGGAATGATATGCAATGAAAGTAGTTCAGCACAGGGATTGTTCATTATTCATCAAAGCATGGGCCGGCTTGCGCTGATTCCACACTTTCTAGGATTGTAAATTCAACAAACAAGGGGAATATACCATTCTACCCCTATACTAACATTTTTGTCCTTTTATACAACGAAACACGAGAGTGGTGAGATTTTTCTATTTTATGTGATGAGAAATTGCCATATCCACAAGGGATATAACAGTCAAGAGAATAAAGGGAATAAACTTTTTTATTTTTTTTTAAATTCAAATTATTTTGAATTAGATTTCTAACATCTAATAGAAAGTACTATTGGGTATTTTAAATTAAGATAAGTAAGAAAAAAGTCAGAAAAGAAAATAAGGAACCAAAAATAATAATATCCAATTAAATAGAGCTGAGGTACTATGTAATTGTAGCGGTCGTTTGATGAAATGGAGTTATTATTTTATGTCATTTATGAGTATTTTGTGTGGAAGTAACTCTTGCAAGGTACAATAATGGTTTTCACCAAGTTCAAGTGACTCTTTATTCTAACATTCTGACAGATGGCTCAAACTTACGAATCTTCAATGCCGTTCATATACTCATACAAAGACTTTCGCCTTCAAAATTTTACTCAACAGTTTGTAGGACATAAGGCCTAAGCCGAAGCTATGGCAGGCGCTGTAGTTTTAGATCAAGGATCCTGCATGCAATGCATTTACTCGAACGCAGTATTTTGCTTATGAAGCATAAACAAATTATGGGCCCCTTTACCCGGTCCAAAGTATAATAATATAATTCTATTCCAAGAAATGAAAGGGATGAACGTTGTGGTCACTGGTATCTGGGTCTTTTTTCCTTTTTCTCTTTCATTCGGATGGTATTTATGATTATTGATTACCAGAAACAGGGTGGTTAGGGGATTTTGACATGCCAAAGTCAGATACTGGATTATAATTGACAATAAAGCAAAAACTTTTCTGAATAATTATAGGAGGGAGGGAGGAAGGGGGGAAGTTGTGCAAGGTTGGATGAATTTGGCATCCAATGATCGTATGATTGGGAATTGTATTATTCAATAACTAATGTTATTATTAATCTTGTCCCAAGTGGGATAAATTTAATGCTTCCCACGTACGGTTCCTTCTACAAGAGTCAAATCACTCTTCCTAACTAAAAACTCAATTATTTGTATATCAATCACTGAGTGAATCTCTTCAATGGCTCTTTTTTAATTTTTTCCGTTCCTACGACAATGACAAGTATATGTTGTTGATTCCATTACAGAACGGAAATTTCTCTTGGACTTCATTCCCAGCCATTTCTAAATCATCATCATCATCGTTCAACTTAAACTTACTGTGCAGGGAATGTAAGAAAATGTAAGAAGCCATTACCACATCTTATTGTACAGGTAATGTATGTAATGTAAAAAGGTAATCAACAGAACAGAAGATAAAATACATTATATGTAGTTTGGTGAGCTTACAAGAAGACAGCCTACTCAAACTTTAATTACGGTCAATTAAAGTACGTGTACATGTTGGTGTAACGATGGCAATCAGCCAATAAAAAGTTATAAATAATGTATGACAGACGTGGGATTTGAACCCACGCCTTTACGGACCAGAGTCCAAATTTGGCGCCTCAGACCACTCGGCCAAACTGTTGCAGAACTTTTTCCGCTCTCGTTATAAAAATATAGATTAAATTGCGAGTCCAATAAAACTAAACTTCATCCACTACCTGATTGCCTTCTTTGAAAGCTCATTGTTTCGGCCTAGCCATGGTAGCAGACTGGATTAAAAGCCAAAGGATTTTATTTATCCTTTTGAACTGAAATTTAGGAAGGCCAAATTAGGACCGATTCTAGATACCACACTTCATGGTCAAAAATTTAGTTCAAACGCATTAATTGTCCACAAATTTCAATCTTCAGTTTCCATTTAATTAGAGAAGGAGATTGTTATACCATATGGATGAAAAAAAAAAAAAAAGAACCGAAAAAACTGCTTTCGTTCCCACATAGTTAGAGAAAGAAAGCGGAAAAAAGAAAAGAAAAGAAAACCATAATGATTACATTTACAATTGGACATCTAAAAGTTTCTTCTACCCCTATTAAAGTAAGAACATGCTACACTTAGCATCAAATTTATATTTAAGAAGAGCTCCTAGGCTTTTTGACGACTAAAATGATGCTTAGCAATGCATTTCGGTAAGCATCGCAAAATAGTATGATCTGTTGAAGGTATGAAAGACGAGAAAAATTCAGGGTCCTGCTTAAGGGACTCTGAATAGCTTTCCAAAATAGAAACTAGTTCATTAAAATGTGGTCGTTTCTCTGGATTGCTAGACCAGCACTGGTTGATGAGATGACTGAATGCCTTGGGGCATGACGGGGGGAATGGCGGTCTTGCATTCTGCACAAAACTCAAATAATATAAAGTAGGTAACATTAATGAAACTCGCATTGTACCAAGGAACTGCATCAGATAAAAAAAAATGTATACTGGTTGTCTAAATGCTCTATGCATAATCCCTGGAGCAAGTTCAGGTTTAGATTACATGTTACCAAACTCTGATAACAAATGTCGCCGTACTACCCTGAGACAAAGGCAAGAAGATATAAAAGCAGTTACTGAAGCAATATCTCAGCAGATCAGTGGTTCAAATCACTGGACGATGGAAGATGGTGCTAGACAAATCTGACTTTCATATAGCAAGCTGAAGGGAGAGAAAATTGCATTTGGGATCAAAATGACTCTTCGGTTTTGTTGGCTTTTATGGATACATCAATTTTATTGCAATGAAGCAATGATAAAATAGCAATTGGACAGCAGCAAGTAAATAAAATTTTCATTAATTTGCAAACAGAAAAAGCCCACAGAATATTCCAGTATACAATGTGTATGAAAACATAAATTTGAGCATACCGTAAAATATTATAGTATATTTCCTGCAGACAGCCCATATATTTGCAAAAATTTGATACTTCATCAACTTTTTCATGCACCGTTTCAGTTTAAGGGCACTACTTGGCATAAATTCCAATGCTTAACTTGGTACTCTTTGTCAAGAGAAATATTGCCCTGGGTATTCTCTGCTATGATACAATTCCCAGCCCATGAGTCTGGGAAAATCCCTTAATCATTTTTCTTCTTTGATCAAACGGTTTCTCACAAACAAACAAACAAAGTAAACAGTCTTCATGGCCTATAAAAGATAACTAGAAAGTTTCATGTATTAAGGATTCGTAACAAAGGAAACTTCATTTAATAAATTGTCAAATCTTTTTTGATGATTTTGGGGCATACAAGTCTTCTATTGACTATGCTTTAGCTTTTATACCAAATACCAACAGCCGTTCAGATTAGCGATTTTTCTTGCTGTTTATTCTAATGTTTATTAAATACTGCCTTTACTCTACACAAATTAGCCAGCTTGTTATCACTCCAAAATTTTTAAAGTGCAATCTAATATTCCGAAACAAATAGCAGCTCACATTGTTGACCATAGTATGTTAGAACACATGCAGTACTGGGGTTTCACTAAAATTTGAAATGTCACGAATATGAATCATTCCACAATTGTATCAGGTGATGATACCTTCTGGCAGACTGCAAACGCAGCTTGTTCTGGAGTCATGTTGCCGAACGGTGTCAATCCAGTTAAAAGCTCCCAAAGAACTATGCCAAAACTATAGACATCAACTTTCTTTGTATGGTGTTTTTCTTTGATCATTTCAGGTGCCATCCAACGGTAAGTGCCTGTAAATCCTTTAGAACTGCCACACTGAGATTCTAAGCATGAAATACCAAAATCTGCTACCTTCACACGCATATCTTCTCCAAGTAGCAAATTTTCTGATTTAAGATCCCTATGAAGAATCCCTTGGGAATGAAGATATTGCATCCCTCTAGCAATATCAAGGGCCAACTTCAGAACTAGGTTGAGTGGAACTGAATATGGCTCCTGCTGATGGAGGTATTTTCTCAGTGAACCCCCAGCAAGATATTCAGTGATTATGCAAAACACAGGAGGTTTTTTACAGGCTGCAACAAACTGCATGAAGACATAAGAAAGATGTATGGTGATTAATGAAACAATTGCCGCTGGTAAAACTAATCTGCTAAAACATTAAGACAAATTTAGGCTAGAAATTACAAAATCCAACAGTTCAACATTTCATATGATTTCCATCATTATTTTGCGCATACACCGGTAGTGTTAGATGCAAATGAATCCCATTCCAAAACAATCCAAACCAAACCTTATGCACGGCATCATTTCAAGGAACAACTATTTGGCCAGGAGTCTGAAATTGAATAAACTACTCTCCAAAAGCGTAAAGTAGAGGAGGATCATTGTCATAATTGTGCTAAAAGAAAAGCAAATATATGGGATTCCACATATTTATGGTCCATTAACTGAATGCATACACTCCCTCCATACCTAAACTTTCCACACCAAAATGCTAATATTTCGAATTGTCTGCCCAATTTTAAACCTTCTACTAAAAATAGCAGAAGTGGCACAACATGTGATTATAAGCTGTGATTAAATCTCCTGTGTTTTTTACCATCATGCATTGCTCTATTACTTTTGATTTTAGGAATCGGTGCTACAGTCTATATTGCAACCAATAATGAACTTTTCATGAATTAAGAAAAGAGAAAAATAGTAACGCATTATAGTTTCATTAGCAGCTCAACCGTACAACTACTTTTGCATTTCACTCTACAACACAATTCTTCCCTTGGCCTTAACTCTACAATGATCATTGTACGGGGCAAATTCACCAATTACTGTGAACTTAACCATGTTGCAAGGCAGGGTCGCCAAACTAAAATAAAAAACTGATCGCGTGGTTAGGTGGGACCCATATGGAGACATTTTATGAATAGTCATCCTCCTGATCACCTCACTTTTCTGACCACGTCATCATTCTTATTGTATGTCCTGACTAGAATCTGCTTAACATATTTTGAAGACTGGAACCTTGACTACATTACTAGTTGGCTGTGTGATCAGGGAATTTCCTCGAGTTCCCTGAGGTGATTTTGCCAACAATGCCCGGGGACAAGCCTAAGGCGCGCCTTAGAATTTTTCTTGCTAGCTAGGAAATTAGTGTTTTTCCCGCTTATTACCAGCAATTGTAAACCAATATTATCAAAAATAGAGTACAGTGGAGAAGGTCACATGTCAATCTCTGTATACATTATCTTTTCCCTTGACTTACCCATTGCATTATGGTATCAAGGACCGTCCCTTACGTGCGTGTCAGAGAGACAGGACAGGAAAAGACAATTGGTCACACCAAAGTCAAACTAGATGAAGGTTGCACTCAACTCTCCTACAAATCCAGTCACACCCATTATTGGATGATTACATGGGCATGTTTATGGTATGCAGCAAAAACTCATACAAAAGGGAGGAGAAACCCATGGAAGAGGGATCCTTTCATCTTATCTTCTTCTTCACCTTATCAACCCAATGCAGCACTATTCATCATCTCTTCTACTCTCACGTTAGACACTTAAGTATAACTCAGTCTCTGCCAAAACTCTAACTTCTCTTTTCTTTTCTTTATTACGTCACATTATTGCCCATTGCCGACTTAAGTATCAGAATTTCTTTACCAAAAAACCAGCATCACTCTGATCATTGCTATGTTGGCAGGAACAGAACGACCTTCTTCATTGTGTGATGCTTGGAACCAGCCTCATCACTTCCAGGTCATCGTCAGTGCCAGGTAATTTTCGTGCATGAACAATCATGATCATGATAGGAAAAAGAATTATGAAAATATTCAATAATGTTAGCATTTATGAATTGCATGTGGTTTTTATGAGACAGCTAACAAAGGAAGAAAGGTCCATTATGCTAAAGATTACAAGTATATTCAATGCCATTCTTATCAGTCCAAGGCAAAGGCAACAGTAATAAATAATATGCAGACGGGTAATATGTGATGTAACTGACAGTAATGATAAACAAGGATCGATAAATGCGGACTGAAGTTGTTCAGTGCAATTTTAAGCCAGAAAAACTTGGTCCACAATAAGTAAGGAGGAAAGAATTGCTCAGAAGGGAGGTTGCCACCCAGGTGCAGATCAGTGTTCAAATCAGTGCACCATTCATGAAAAAAATCGTAACAATTGAGAAAAATATGAATGCAAGTTGTAAAATCGAAATGGGAAAAAACGAAAAAGTAAGTATATTTTCTTCGTTATTTTTTGGTAGACATGCCTCCTCAATTATTTTTTGGAAAAAACCATTTTCTTCTTTGATATATCACAGCTCAAATTATCAATGTGAAAGCAGTATGGACTGCGCATGTTCGGTACTCAACATAGCATCAACCAAATAAAAATAAGCCTAACCAAGAAAGCAGGGGAACTTACGGTGATAATATTAGGATGGCTTAACCGAAACAAGAGAGCCACCTCCGAAGTGAACTGCTTCTCAAGCATAATAGCCAAGCTTTCATCCTCCTCTGGCTGGCTTACAAGTTTGATTGCTACATCTTTCTGTTTATATATCCCTCTGTAGATCCTACTGTGCCTCCCCGAAGCAAATTTGCTTCCAATATACAACTGTGACATATCTGCACTCCATTCTTCTTCTCCTTCTCCTTTTATGGCTGCACCGGATGACACTAAATACTTGGACCAAGAAACAGCTCTCCTGTATTCACCAAGGGAGAGTCTCCTCTCCGGTTTGGCATTGATGGAGATTTGCTTAAACCAGTGAAATTTTTTCATGGGTTTGTGATAAAATTTGTTAAAATCATCAAATGTTAGCCTTTTACGGGTAATGCACAGAGTAAAACAAGAACCAAACTTGTGTTAATGCCGAATTTAAATCTGACCCCAGAACTGAAAATACTTAACTTGATAGCTTGAAAACGTTGGCTCATTTAACTACATTTCAAAAATTGAAAATTTTACATATACCGAATCACTAATAAATATAACTCAGCCTAAGAGTTTCTCTATTGACTTGATCATTTGCAGTCACGAATATGTGATGAATCTTTGTACTCAGAAAAACAAAATTCTAGAACAAATAACAGCGTGTTACCTAAAATATGAAAGTGAAATCTAAACTTAGGTTCATTAAATAACAAAAAAATCAGGCTTTGTTTGGAATAAGCGGGTGAATTATTCGCTCAATCTCAAAACTTCAGCTGGAAATCAGATAAAATGAAGAGAAAAATATAATCATTTTGACAACAAGAATCTCTCCACGTTTTTTGATTAACCAAAGCAGAAACTTTGTAACAAATAAAGCCAAAAAAAAAAATGGCCTTTGAATCTGGCTTCCCAGAGCGACGAGAAGAAGAAAGAATTTAGAGAATGAAGCTGAATAAAGAGAAGAGAGAGAGAGCGCCGGTTGGATGGTGGTTGATACTTGACATTGTTGTTGTTGTTGTTCCTGGTGTGCAGTGAAAGCATATGCAAAGAGAGAGAAAAAGAGAGAAAGGGAGCTTGCTGTTTGTTTCTCTCTCAGTTGCGTGGTGTTGTAAACTGGAACTGTTGACATTCATAACGTGCGAAGATCCATTTCAGAGGAGACAAACCGGGTCCGTTGGGATAATGACTTCTGGCCATCGGTACCATTCTCTTTACTATTTTGCCCTTTCAATATTGAATAAATATCTAAGACAGCCCCGAAGACGGAGGTTGGGGATGTTAGGAAGAGAGAAAAGTGGAGCCCACAACAACAGCGTGGTACCCGTGGATGCGTCGGACAAAGCCGTATGGTATTGTCTCCTTCCGTATACGGTCGCCTTTGTCTTTACTATTATTGATAACTGAGCTTTTTATTATTTATTTATTTCTGTTTCTCGCATTCCTATTTTCATCAGTAATCAGGCACAAAGCAAAAGCCGAAAGCCAAACATCCAATTTAAAAAATGGGAGAATAATATCTGGAACTCCATAATATAGCTCCAATGACGTTTAAACCTCCAGATAATTTTAATCTATCAAACAAAACCTTTCACTGTTATTGTTAACAACTAAATGGGTATAAAAAATAAAATTATTAAAATTAAAATATCATTGACATTCATGTTGTCATACTTATTATCTATCAACCGACTTAAAACACAATACTCAACAAATTTCTATTATATTATTGAGTTTTCCTTTTCTAAATAGTTGGACTTATTGAGAAATTAATATAATATATCTGTATGTTTGAATTTCAATTAATTTTAAAACAATTAAATCAAAGAAATAGATTGGATCTGTTTCTATTTCAATTTACAGGCTTGTGAAACTTTTAGATTATATAATTAATATAAAATATTTAACAAAAAAATTTAAAACAATTTATTGTAATAAGTTTCATTGTTTCTATAGATAAGGGGTATGGTGCATTTAATTTACAGTCTAATTATACCAATTATTTCGTTCTTATTTTTAAGTTTTTTGCCCTTATTTTTAATAATAAAAAATAAGGAGAGAATTTTAAAGTAAGACTAGGGATATGCAACGGAGGCACAGCACCATTCGTTGTTTGAAACCGCTTGTGATCCTCTACTCCTTGACTCCTTCGAATTGAATTCCTGAGCTGTGTGTTGAGACTTGAGAATGCTGGCCTTGGTGGGTACCGCCAATGGCTGGGTTTGGGTTGGTTTAGGCATGGATTCAACGACACAAAACACAATACGCGGACACACAACAAAATCTGGGTCGCCAAGTTTACAAACAGCTCCCATCACAAATTCAACTTACGTTGCTTTTTTTTTTTTTTTCTTAAATTTAAATTTAACTGAAATTTAAATATAAATAATATGTTTATTCTTTATTTTTAAATATTTGAATATAAGTGTTAAGCCATCTGATTTGACAAAATAATAAAAATTAAAAAAATGATATTTTGATATATTTACTCTTTTTAAGTAATGTAAAGATTGAAAAATATATATAAAAAAAGAGTACATTTTAACATAATTTAAATATATGAATATATAAATTTATTATAATAATTGAATTATTAAATAAAGAATAACTAAAAATTTCTTATTTTAAAGAAATTAAAATCTAATATTTTGCTAATTAAATAATGACATAAAAATTATTATTAATTTGTCCCTAATTTAAGTTTTAGATAATATATGAAATAATTAAAATTAACTTTGTAATTAAAAACTGCGGGAATTTAAAATCATAAGACAAGATTATGACATAAATAAACTCATATGCACAATAATCATGTAATAATATAACAAAAGTACTTAAATAAAATATTTATATTAATAATTAATTATAACTTTAATTTAATTCTAAATTCACAAGAATAACTATAATTTAATTCAAATACACAAGTTATAATTTTATTTGAATTTCAAATACATAAGAGCCCTATGTTTAATTTAATTTTTAAATACATAAGACTCCATCATAGTTAGATTAAAAAATAAATTAATATTATAAATTGAGAAATAAAATTATTATCTTATTAAGACGTATTTGAACTTTTAAGTATTTAAAATCTGAATTTTAGATTGATGAAAAATAAACAAACTGCCGGAATTTCTAAGACGTGTATAATCCAAAATTCTTTAACTACAAAATTTAATTGGTACAAATATAAACTTCTAATAACTCTCTAAATATAATGTAACGTTAAATATTATTTATTAAAAAAAAAAAAAAGGGTTGTTTAAAAACTCGAGTATAACTCAATGACTATGACAGGTATCCTCAATGAAAGCATGGCAGTCACACCGAGACGTGGCATTTTCTGATTGTTTAACATTGCCAGAAAAACTGCACATACACTGTAAGATGTTTGATATTTTAATTTTAAGAATCTTTATTCAACCAATTAATTAAAGCGAGGAATTAAAATCTGCCGAGCAACGGACGTCCAAATCGACCATTAATATTACTACATATACTTTAGGGCCAGCATTATGTTGAATGATACAGTAACATTAATAAAGCCAAGTTCAAATCAAATCAAATCAATTTTTATTCCAGCGAGCGATATTGGCATTGCTGTTAAGTCCTTATCGATCGTTTCATTTGACAAGGAATCATCGACCTATTATTTCTGTCTTATGTAATGGTTATCATCTATAATTCAATAATTAGTAGATAACTTTCTTAATTAATTAAATCTTTTTTTATTTTATACCATATTGTATTATTATTTATATCCCATGATTGAAGGGGCATGCACGTGCATGGATACGTTATGAACTGGAGAACATCAACATGCTATATGTCCGTATTAGTTGAGCTAAAAAAAATTATTAATTTAACCTATAAATACTCAATAATATCCCTAATCCGTACTTGAATCTTGTTGGGTGGATCATATATATACATATTCCGTAGATGCCAATTACTTTAGTTTAGGTGTAAACTTGAATTAAAAATAATAAGATTGCATAATTCAATTGTTAATGTCTGGTATTATCACGATTATCATAATCAATTATAAGACACACACAACGACTATAACATTAATTACATTATATTTTTCAATTTTTTATAATTCGGAAAGAAAACGATGCGAGTTGTGATGATTTCCATAACAATGGGTTGGCTGAAATTTGATATATGATAATAGAGGGAGGCAAATTGAGGAGAATATTTTGCTGTTGAGAGAAAAAAAAAAAAATGGAAGTTCTGATAGAGAATGTTTGTCATGTTGTTCAGATTTGAACACGAGTGATGAAGGATACCACGTTAACTTTTTCAGCAGGTGACTTCCCGTTTTTAGGACGACATTTTTTTTTTAATATTATTATTTTAAATTACGTTAAAATATTATTATTAAATCACTAATCTTGTTTGGATAATAGAAGTGGGTGTTCTCCAATATTAATTGAGTAAGAAATCATAGCTTGCAGTTATGGACTAATTACATTAATTAGATTTTGTTATTTGCAGGCAGTCCTATTTGGGAGAGTTAGTTTTAAGATTTGAAGGGAATGGGATTTTGATTTCTAATTATAATGAGGAAATATATAAGGTATTAATTATATATTAAATATAAAATAAACTATTTTCTGAAAAGAAAAGCTTGGTAGATTTCATTCTTTTTTTTTTTTTTTTTAAAAAAAAAAGATCAACATTTATGAAAATAATCAATAACTTATAGAATAGCTTGAAATTAACTAATAATAAAAGATTAATATAAAATTTTTAACGAATTTTTACATTAAAATTTTCACTTATGTTAATTTTTAATTTAATATTTCAAAATTTGTGTTTAACATGGAAAATAATTTCATAAAAGAATTACAACCAAACTTTTAAAGAATTGAGGTAAGCATGCACTATAAAATTTTAAAATAAATAAATAAATAAATAAATAAATTGAAGTTTTATGTTGTTGACTGCGTTGATGTTACGATCTATGCAATCAAACATAGTTAATTCCGTCAACTAATATTGGTTATCTATTAAAATAAATTTATAACGAAATATTTAAAAATCTCTCCCTAAATTTAGTAAGAGAAATTTTGTGAAAATTCGTATAAACTTTCCTTATGACATTATTTTTATCTATTTGACCATTAGTTGATCAATAAAAAAAATATTAAAATATCTAAAATAACCTTATTTTTAATTTTTTATTATTATTATTTTGTTTGTGAGCTAATAATTTTAATTAATAAATTAATTTTTTAAAATTACAATATTCAAGATAATAATATTTTTAATTTTCTATTAAAATTATTTATAAAAATTATTAGCTCACAAAGAGAATAATAATAACAATATAAATTAAAATAAAGTAAGAACTATTTGAAAAATATTATTTCATATATTAAACAAAAATAATGTTCTCATTCTAAAATAAATAAAATTCTATTTTTTTATATTTTATTTGTTGATAATTAAAATTAGTTTTAGTTATTATGATTGTTTTTATCTATTTAAAAAGAAATACACATTACCAAAAATTGTCCCTATTTTTATTTAAAAATAAAAATATATTTTACAATATTCTTAATATATTTTTAATTTTTTATTTATATTGCTACTATTTTTTTTGGTAAGCTAATGATTTTAATAAAAAGGTAAAATGATTTTATTTTAAATATTACATTATATTTTTATTATAATAATTTATTAATTAGAATTATTAGCTCACAAGGAAAAAAATGACAATACGAATAAATTAAATTAAAAAATAAAATTATTTTAAATATTTTAATATATTTAATTAATAACAAACAGTCAAATGAATAAAAATAGTGTAATAAAGAATATTTATATAAATTTTTACAAACTTACTCTACGTGATTTTTGTAAACTTTAACAGTGATTTTTGAAAATATCGCTATTTATAGCTAAATCTTCCCATATTTAAAAGTATTTTGTAAGGTCTAGTCAAATGATTAACAATACATTTTTTTCTTTTAAAGTTGAGTATTGATTTAATTTTGGGATAAGCGTTGATGATACAAATCCAACTGTCCGTAGTTATCCAAGGGATATGAAAATGGACATCCATTGTATGTCATGTGTTGGATCCTCAATTGTTTGTCCACCCCACAAAGCACCATGTACAGAACATTAACATCATGGTTGTTGGAGAGACGTGATCTGTCGTCGTCATCGTCATCTTCTTCTTCTTTAGTTTCTATCGATGTTCCAGTAAATCTATGGTATTGATGTGAGAGCCCAACATCTATACCATTTTCCATGGGGCCATGGAAGGGGTTAAGAAGCAAAGGTGATCATCACTCACAATTCATGGCTCACCAAATCCACGCAGGTAGCAGCAGTGGCGTTGGCAGCTGAACGATTAACCCTAAGTATTAAGGGACATTTAAAAAAAAAAAAGAAAATTCTGTGGCCCACTTGTGAGATAGAATCGGATGCCGACAGATGGAACCACTCCTTTTTTCTGCTTAGTGCCTTAACGCGGAATTGGATACAGAAATCCTATTGTTAATCCTGAATCAGATCTCATTATTGAGAGCAGTATATTCGTTTACAACTTAAACACATCTGATGCGCAAACTGTTGGGTTAGGTCCATAAATTTGTAAAGCAACTGGTGGGCCCCAAAATGAACAAGAGCTCTGTCGAATAAGTCTGGGGCATTAAAAAGGAAGGGGTTTACTATTTCTTAGAAACACGTCTACAACTCGCGAGCGCATTGTGTTTATATAAAAATGATCCTCATATGTAACCCCCAAAAATTTTTCAAATAAATAAATAAATTATCTTGTTTCAGTTAATAAATAAATTAATAAAATATTAATAATTAAAAAAATCTCGTAAACATTGTAAAACTCAATGTAAGAGTAACAAAAATAAATCAATCATCAAATGAACTTGAATAAAATAGCACAGATTTTAATGAGAAGCTCTCTTTAAGATTTCGTGTTTCGTTAAATATTTTTTGGAATGGCAAAGACTTGCTATATGTGTATATATATAATCTTAATCATATTTATTTTAATAAAAATGGTAAAACACAATTGTTTTCATTATGTTTATTGTGGGCCATAAAACAAAAACTAGAGATTTTGGTTTGAACAGTCTTCTCCTTTTACTGCTTCAAGTTCATAAGGACAATTGTCAAAACAAGAGTTGTAGGGATCTTTTCGTCAACACCTTTTTCATGATTTGCTCAAAAATGAAACATCATTTTTTGTATTATATATAACAATTTATTTATATAATTTAAATATTAGTGGAGTTTATTAATAAGTAATTTTTTCTAGGATCAGTAGTGAGGTGTAGTTATACAAAAAGTAGTGAAGAAATATCGCCACCCACAAAAGTCGTGCAGAAAGTAATTCCTTAAAAGTTAAGCAAGAACCTGCACTTGGCTTGTTGGCCATAAGAACTGATATAATTCTACATATATTAAACCGCGATCGGAAAGTTCCTGAATCCTGATATAGCTGAAGAAACATTTATCATATATTTCAGAATTTTAACATTAGAATCCGACTACATTGTCATTAAAAAAAGAAAAAATATAAAAAAAAAAAAATACCCTAATGGACTCCAATTATTTTGATAGGATCCCCCGAGCAATAGCATTATTTTTATTTGAACTGGGCTCTTTGAACCCTTATGCCCCATACTTGTGTTTAATATAAAATCAAAAACCTTAAATTTTACATTAATTTTTGCTTTGAGACAAAAAAAAGGGTAAGAAATACACACACAGAGAGAGAGAGAGAGAGAGTAAGAGGAAAACCTGTCCCTGTACAACATGAAATCTCTATTTGACACTCTGAATTCAACACTTGGAAGATTGAAATATCATATGTAGGTGCAGCAGCCTTTGAAATCACGAGGTATCAGGATTGCATAAGTTGTAACCGGAGATGATGGAACTTAAGGCAAAGACAATAAATGCTAGGAAGGATATTGCGACAGAAGCACTAGCCATCTCTGTGAACTCATCCTTCCCCCAATTTGATTGCCAGTCATCAACTCGAGTGGCTGCTGCTGAAGATGCTGATATAAGAAGATATGCCAGTATCTGCATAGTTGAATTAACAAAGCATACATTCATTTCAGTATTCAACATGCAGATGTGTAAATTCCCTTTTCTGGACAGGAAGTGTTTGTCTGTGGATATGTGCCTGCTTATGCTATCTGTTGAATTTACTATTGCATAGCATAACCTTTATTAGAAGAGTGCTGTTTAACACAGTGGAAGATCATTCCTGCTACTCACCGTTGGCAATAAAGTAGTATGGTGTAAAGATTTTGATCATAGATGCCAGTTAAATTATATTTTCATCTGGAATCAAGTTCACAGACTGCAATCGATTGACTACCAACCATGTGAAATGGGACACTAGAAAATCAAGCATGTCAAGGAAAACAAAAATGTACTTTAGGTTCTTCACATGTTTTTAAATTGAGCTATTGTGACAATGAATGAACAATTGAACCCTGAATTCAGGAAACATACAACTATAAACATTTGACTAGTTCTAGAAGCATCACAAACGACATATACAGGAAGTTAGATAAAGAGAGTAGTAAGATTGAAAAACTTGCCTGATCCATGAAGAAATCAAAGGGTCGTCTGAGATGGTGGCGGATCACATGTTTTCCTTTGGCCAGACAGTAAGCTAGATCATATGCTTGAAAACCCGAATACACAAATCCAATAATGTTAACAGATAAGCAATACCTGCCATCAATTTTCATCACCAAATCAAATATATCTCCAAGACCTCATCATGTATATATTTGGAGGTGGGCATTTTCAGTTTAGATTGGTTTAAGCCCAAATTTTAAACCGATAGAAATATATTGTTTTGGATTTATTTCAATTCAGAAATTAATTCAAAAATGTTGAGGACTGATCCGAATGAATCAAATTATCATTTTGGATCAATTTGGATTGGATCTGCCCACAGGGTTGGCCAATGTTGATTTGGATTGATTTGGATCCAAAATTTCAAACGGATCCAAGTATAGAAACCAGTCAATAACTTTTAAACCAATCCAAACATATTCAACTGTCAGCTTGGATTGAATCCGTTCACCCCTAATATATTAGAATAAACAAATTATTTATTATAGGTAATTCAAAAGGTCTGAAACTTCTGGATATTAGGTTCACGATGGACTACAAGAGTCTATAAGCACTCTGTCTATTTTAGGAAGTCACAATTTTTACAGAAAACATACTTATGGCACAGTATGTGTAGCATTAAACATTCATATTATAAACCTTATCCTCAAGGTCCTTCATTTGAAGGGAATTGATGACAATCTAATGAACTATTACTAATTTTAGTAAAAAAGAAAAAGCAATAACATTTATGAGTTAATTGGGAGAATGAAACCCATAGATCAAAATTTAAAATTTAGAATACACATGCTGTCCCACTACCACACATATTTTTAATATCCCTATAACAGGTAGGCAGACAATTGCTTCATTTCATGACAGGGGATGTCAAACAATTGACCGCTGATATGTCAGTGAATAAAACAACAATTACCTGTATTCTCCGTAGCGATCAAATGAATCGCCGCTCCAACCCTGAGTCTTATCAGCGGCCATCACAGAGAACGAAATCAAACACAAAACCACTTCACTTAACCTAAAACCTAAATTCGCCAACTTCACTATCTCCCCAGTCCTCGATCTTTTCAGTATCGCCGCCACTGAACCCGATCTCTCACCTCCTCCGACAGAACCCAGCTTCGTTTCGAACGGCGCACCGTCCTCACGAACTAACTTGTTCACCATCATCTCTGACGTGGCTACCGCTTTCTTTTCACGCAACGGGGAGCACTGTCTGGACTCGTCTGTGACGGCGACGATTGCTTTCGTATTCTGTTTTTCATCCTGATTTTTGGGTGACTTCTGCGGCGAGGCGTCCGGTGAAGCGTAGATGGGGGAATCGGCCGGCTCGGGATCGCCTTGGTCTGACTGAAGCGGGGAGTGGAACCGTAGAGGCGAGTGAGGTGAGTCCAGGCGATTGTGTGAGTCGGAGTTTGACGATGAAGACCGTTTCATACTGTTAAGGCTGTTCGTCTTTTGATGTTTGGTTTGAGTTCGCGCTTTGACATCCATTAAATTTCCGTAGGCTTCCCGGGAATTTATCGCGAGGGAAAAAGTTTGTTTGGGAAGTGAGAAAAATATAGAGGAAACCAAGAAAAGTGAAAGCAAGACACTTTAAAGCTTCAATTTCATGTTTCGCTTGCGGGTCGCGCTCGATCTTCGTTCTCTTGTTCAGTAAAGTAATAATATATATGCGAAGACATGCACGAACGTACTAGAAAATAAAAACCAATAATTTATCGACACTTCACCACTTTATGAAGTGGCACTTAGATGCTCGATAGAAGTTCAGTGAAACTCACGGCGAATCTAAGACTCGAACCGAACCGAGGAAACCGAGATTCTATCTAATGAAGCTTGGAAACTCCGGACCAGGGCAGTACAGTGTTCGTACAGTAGTTTAGTCGTTTGCAGAGACTTTGGCAACCGTACGTTAATATACTTGGCAATCGTATCTTAATATATCATTACACTGTAAAATATAATTTTAAAATTTAATATAATATGCGATGCAAATTTTAAAATTTACAATACCAAAATTAAAAGTTTTGCATTCTAAATTTCACATTTTACATTACAAAGTATATTAGAATTTCCAAATTACATTATACAATATATTAATGCAATGGAGTAAATTCAATTTACAGTTTTATAATTTATAAAAATAACAACTAAGTCCATATATTTAATGCTTGTCTCAAATTTGTCATAATTGAGCGTTGCCGTGCCATCCAACAATAATAGCAAAAAAAATGGTACATGAACATTAATATTGTTGCTTTATCATATCATTTAATAAACCCAAAAATATAAAGGAAAAGATTTAAAGAACTATAATAACCAATTACAAACACTCATTCGATTTTTTTAAACATTATTTAGGAAGCATAATGGTACAATTTGTAAATGTTGTATTTCTTACCGTTGGTACGAAACAACAAAATCTATTTGAGACTAGTGAGTGATTTGTTTGAAAAAAAATATATATATAATGGCCATAAACTTATAAATCTATTTTTACTTATTTTATTTATTTTATGAATGTAAAATAAATGTAAAAATGCGTTGAGCGTAGTGGAGAAACACACAAAAGTAAGTAAGTAAAAAAGTGTTAGTGGATTGATTCTATAACACTGCTGTAAGCTTTACAATGTCGGCAACAGTTGAATATTCTCTTTACATTGCTTTAAGAGTTGGTTATCCCTCCAACCTACCGTATCCTTTCACAAATTACCTGCAGCTATTTTGTTTCTTTTCTTTTTTTCATTTGTATAACAATTGAAAAATATACATATACATTGACATAAAGACAAAGTTTAAAAATTTATGTTAAATAATAGACCTTGGATTGCCCACCCGGCTTGCTGTTGAGTATGGTTTCAAAAAGTAGATATCTAAAAGAAACAAGTAAAGATTAAAGACCATTTCTTCATTAGCTTGAACAACAAAAAGATTCCCCTTCATTTTTATTTTTTCTACCTTATGAAACCACTGAAACTTTTTCTTTATAAAGTTGATTGATCTCTTTAACTGTCCCATTGACACCAATGTGTTTACCAATGATTTTGCTAAGGCTTCCAAGCAACCGGAAGATGCATTATGCATGGGCATCAAGAACAAAGTCGGGCTCATACTCATTCGGTTGAAAGCTAAAAACTAACAATTAATGATCACAAGAGCCACATCTAAAGATGCTAAGCAAGATCCTAAGTCAAGAGAACCACATAAAAGCATTGAACAATTGCTAGGACTGAAAAAAAGGTATTGGATTCTTAGATGTTGATATTAAACCACTTAACAAAAATGATATACATCATGAAAAGGTGGGGAAAGGCATGGTAAAAAGGACAAATATGAAAGACATGAAGAAAAAAAAGAAAGGAAACTCTCATTCTTGACTGACGTACGAGAAAGAACTCATGCTTCGCACTACCTGTATCAAAGGTGTCATGAGTTTCTCCAAAAAAAAAAAAGGTGTCATGAGTTAATGAAAACTTAACTAGATGGATCACTCAGTCTGGCAGCTTTAAACGGTTAAACACCACGAGGAAACTTTGTTCTGGGACAATGTAAAGGAAACCAAGATCTGCACCTTTCACATATGGTCCCATACCCTACAGAAAACCAGAAACAATGATTTTAAAAAAATTGAAGAAAAAGACATTCTATAGATGCATCCATCTTCAGATTAGTATAGAAAAGTAAGGCGACAAACATCCTGGTTACATACCTTGCCATTGAGTTGAAGTAGTTCACCATCGACCCATTTTGGATTCCGGAATCCAAATTCAGCTATTCTTCCTTGACCAGTATAACTTGCAACCTGGATGCAAAAGCCTACAGTTAATTGATTGTCTGGACAGCCTAAATCACCAGCGTGCAGCTACCAAGCAGTCTTAAATTCACCAAAAACTCATCGAGACCCTAATTCTAAGGCTGTCTACTTCATGCCATGTATGACAAAATATTGAAATTATAAAAATCAAGTTTCAATCCTTAGATTTACATTTCTAAAGGTAGACAAATAAAATGTACTGTATAAAACCACGAACTGTTGTCACAATGAGGTAAGGTCATAAGCATGGAAAGCAATGTCCAAAGCTAAATGCATAATTCCTCAATAAAGAAAATAAAAGATGCATAGATCTATTATTAAAGAACTGAGACATGCAACTGATTATTTTACAACAGGATGTCAGAAACATTACATAGGTGCGCCATGAATGGTTCTTGGGCATGAATGGGTTAGCTAAAAGAAGAGTGGAAAGACCACCTTATCAATATTTTCTTACGCAAAGCAACAGCACAGTGAAGAAACATTGTATATATAAGAGAAAGAGCATTACCACACCCAATTCATCTGGATACTTCCCACGATTAGGAAGGCGACTCGTCTTCCCAATTTTGGCACGAAATGTCACCTATGAATCCAGAAGGTTGATTGATTAATAAAAGCTTCCCATTATGTGAACATTACAATGACACATTACTGCATATGATAGGTCAAACACAACAAACATGAAGATGTTTGTATTATTACAAACCTGACCAGCAGGAACATTAAGGTCCCCGGTTAGTTTTACTGCCTCCACGTATTCAAAAAATTCCACATCTGAAGACTTGTCACCCTCACTATTCCACTGACCATATTTGCGCCTCAATTGTACAACTTCAGTACCATAAGGGCCAAATGCACCGACATACAGTCCTACAAGTCAACCACCAGAGCTCAATTTTCCTTACTTTGAAAAAACAAATAAATCTTGGAATGCTTGAAGAGATGCAAGCAGACTCACCATCAAATGGATCCAAATTGCCTTCAGAAGTGTTAATTCGACTAAATGTTGTATATTCAGATAGTCTGCTCTGCTTCTGTACCTGACTGACTGCTAGTTTCACGATCTCACGTACGTCTCTAGAAACCTTAAGAAAATAATAACAACTGATCAACTTACTGACAAGAATAGCATATTGTTGCAATCAAAATTAGAACAATTATACCCAATGGGAGGGGGAGGGGGGGAGTGAGGACCGACCATAACCAAGATCAATAACTTCATAAAGTTTCAATGTTTATTGTTGAATACCAAAACATGAAGTACTTTTATAATCACACAATATTCAAGACTTATGAAATATAAGATAGTATTTCAGTCTTCCATTTATTAATGAGCTAAACAATTTTGATGCTGAAACAATTAGACAAAATCTTGACAAGAAAACAATACACAGCATAAATGCAAGTATTTTTGATATTCATATATACAAAGATAAGAAGATTATGAGAATTGCAGGTCTGCTTATGCTTCGACAAAGCCTTTCTTTATAACCGTATTCATTTAAGAGCCTTACTTAAAATAGCTATTTGTAGGTAAAAAATAAAAGATACCAACATTGAATTATGAACAATATCCAAATCTCAGCTTCCACAATTTTGTGAGTAAATCCATATCTCACCTTTGAAGAGGGCTTCTCTGAACCCCAAAATGCCTTGGCAACATCAGAAGGCATAAGCTCAGATACACCTTGAGCTGCTATAGCAGCTACTTTGAGCTTAGATATTTTAATTTCTCCAGAATCATAACCTAAACTTCTCCCTGGAACATGTAGCACAAAAGAATCTCTCTCCATATCTTTAACATTGGCTGGAAGACGTACATACTCATCCTTGGTAGTAGTATCCTCATTATTATGTACAACCCCACCAATAAAAAGCTTTGTATCCAACTCCTTTTCTTCTTCCAAGGCATCACTAGCTCCATCAAAGGCTAACCCCTCAGGCTGAATCTCCTCCAAATCATCAGTCTCACCTTCAGAATCACTAGACCCTGTCTCCTCACTATCTTGCATCAACTGTTTTGCAGAATCATCGTCATCTATCCCTTCGCCAGTAATATTGATGTTCATAACTTTTACTTTGAGTCCTGGAATTTTTTCTTTAAGAAAATTTATTACACTTTTTATCCCTTCCTCAGTTGCTCCCTCAATATTGATACCCTTGTCATCACTTCTCTCGGTCTTAACTTCAGTTCCTTGAACATCAACTACAGAAGCATTCTCCACTTCAGAAGTGGATGGGCTTTTATTGGTCTTGGAAGGCGAACTTGCAGAAGTTGATCTTCCCTTGGCCCGCTGCAAATATACTACCTGTCAACAGACACAGGATAGGAGTCAAATGTTAGATATCATTTTTGACAGTACTAAACATCTATAATGTCTGCTACTGTGCTTAAAAATCCCAGACAAGACCAGATAGAAATGGTACCATTGATCGTTGAAACTTAACATGAACCTGAACCATTACTAAAACCTCAGAAGAGTCTAAAGGAGATCATTACTTCACCTGCATCACATATGATTCCTTGTTATCTTTAACCACAAAAATTTCAAACAGTGGGGTTCCTGGAGATGCAGTCACCAGCTGTCTGTAGCAAACAATAATTAGTAACACTCACCGAGCGATATTAAAAATCAGTGAAACCAGAAAGATATTTTACCTTGGACTGTAATTCCTCGCAATAAATCTGCCAACACCAGGTTTTATATGTATTAGTCTTCCAAAGGGATCATCTGAGTCCTTAGAGAAGCCCACCCACCAGCCTACCTGAGAAGACAAAGAATGGCATCAGTTAACATTATAATAGCCTCAACTCCTGGTCTCGTTTAAGAAGCTCCATTAGCACACTAATGGTAAGTCCACCCCACAATTGACTGTAGCCATCACCCAAAAATATCTCAAGATGCATGGTTATCAAATTTCTCAGAAGGACAATCTGTCTACAAAATTTTAGGTGAATATGAAAGTGTGACCATCTATCTATAGTATGATTCACAAACAATGCATTAACTTAATTCAATGATTACTATATATATGTATATATGCATGCGTGTGTGTGGTAAACAATGAAGTCCTGCCTTTCAAGGTAATTACCATCAGAAAACAGAAGAATATTCCAATATAGTAAGGAAAATTCAATTGGAAACCAATTTAAATCCTCAAAGTTTTACACACACAAAAGAGAAAAAAGGGAGAAAAATGAGTTAATTCTCATAATATCCTCTCTAGAATTGTTCCAACTGTGATTCATATACCCAACACATATTTCAATAGCTCTTCCTCTTGAATGATAAGTTTAAATTAATAATCCTCTTCTAAGCAAAAAAGGGAAGAATCAGAAAATTACTAAATTGTTTTATCAGGTCAGTACATAATATAATAGCCAATAGAGGCAGAGAAAACTACCAGGCCACTTCCAGTACATCTACACAACCTTGAAGCATCATTATATCGTTCTTCATCAATTGCGTTCTGTACATAAACAGAGAACAAATCATAAACCAACAGATTACACATGCAGGTACTCACTTTTATAGCCTCATAAACCGTCAAACCTTCAACTGAGACATTATTTCTGCTACAGTATCCTTTGAAGTAGCTTCTGCAATAGCCTTTTTCAACATCACAGCTTCTTGAAAGTCTTCTTTCTCAATTGCATCTTCAAGTTGAAACTATAAAGCAGAGATTCAATCAGGAAAAAAGCTCGTTTCTAATTCAAGTTCCCAATTGCCTTAGATAATGATTGACATGTTTTGCATATGTTGTTGCCTCAAATTAATTAGACTCATATGATCAACATAAACCTCAGTGACACCATGTTAAACAAAAAAAAAAACTAACTAGCTGTTCATAATATACAATTAAGAAACAAGTAAATCGAGAAACAACAAACAATCAGCTAACAACTTTTAAATCTTCAACAAAACGACCAAAGGGTACAGAACTTCAAACCTACTACGAGAATACGAAAAAGCATCACATACAGAGAAATTAAAAGAAGGGTACCTTCAGAACAGAGGCATAACTCTCTGCTTGTTCGATTTCAGAGAAACGGCGAGTCCATCGATTCCAATCCCAGTCCAAACAAGAAGTGGTACTACTGTTACTGTTGTTGTTACCGTTGCTGCAATGACAACACAGAGGTTCTGGAGTTTTGCGATTCCCCTTTCTGGAAGAAGACGGGAAACTCCAACTACCGAATACGAGGCTCAAATTGGTTGATTTCTTAGCTGAGAAATCAACACAGTGATATGGCCTTAATTGAGGTGCTGCAAATGCAGGGTTTATGCTCCATGTATTATTTGTTAATATCATCTCTCAGTTTCAGTTTCTCCTCTGAGAGTCGCAATTTTCTGTCGAGCTCGTTTGTTGAAAGATGTTAATCGGTATGTGGATAAAATCGCTGGATAATTTGGGTAGTTCAATTGAAGTAAGGAGAGGACTCGTTTGATTTATTTGTTGGAATTTATATGAGGCACAAGTACAAGAAAACAAATCTTATTTATGATTCAAGTCGACTTTGATGCCGTCGGCCCATTTATTAAAAATTAAAAAAAAAAAACAACATTTTTTTAATATTGTTATAATACAAATCAAGTCCTTTGAAAAGAAAATTAGATAACAAATTTTTTAACCATTTTAAAAATTTTATCAAAAAGTTTTAATTTATATTTTGTTTAATAATTTAATTAAAAGAAATCAACTGAGTTTTCACTATCCATCGTTTGATACATTGAATAGTGTTTTTGATTAATTAATTAAAGATCACAGATACTATAGAATTTGATTGAGCTGAAAAGTAAATTTTCAAAAGAAATTGAGAAAACATTGAAAATAAGTCAAAAAAATGAAGAATAAATAATGTTTAAATTCTTAAAATTTAATTAAAAAATATTGTATTGTGCTTTTGACTAATTAATTAAAAAGATAACTGGCACTATAGAATTTCATTGAGGTGAAAAGTAAAATCTTAAAAAAATTGAGAAAATACTAAAAACAAGTACAGAAACATAATAATAAAATCTTCCCAAAGGTGACATGATGGATTGGGGCAACTTTTGCGGACTTCGTGTCTCAAGTTCGATTTTCACCATTAGTATTTCTTCTGTTGAAGCCCCTAGGCGGTCATCCCGTACTTTTTATCTGAATGTGCCTGTACTCGAATTAATAGATTAAAATTTAATAAATGATATTTAAATATCTAAAATTTAATTTAAAATATTTTAATTTATTAAATCAAAAAATATTTATTTTCACTTTCATTAACTAAATTTTTTTTTTTTTAATTTTGAACGTTTTTTTAGTAATAGTTCTTAAAAGCATTTTTCAATAAAATTAATCTTAAATGCAGCATCAAAGTGTGAATACGATTTGGAGATAAAATTTTCTTATTGATTTTGAATCAATTACATATTAACAATACATGAGAAGCAGCCCCTGGTAAACGGTGTTTTTAACTGTGAAATTACAAAGCGCATACAATGATGCGAAAGAGTCGTGAAAATTTTTACAATATGCGTCATCAAGTCATCGTGTGATTGAGAAACAAATTACTCAAAACAGAAAATCTATATCTCCATTGGCTTATCAGGAGAACTGAGACTAGTATCATTAACAATTTTCAAGTTTCAGAACTCCATACACTAATGGAGTAACTGATAAATCTTTTCGGACAATGAGTAGCTCTTGTAAGCTTCTCACAATGGACATGGACAGATATTGTTTAAGCTTCTTACAGCAGCAGGTTAGAAGAATAGGCAGCAAAAATTGTCAGAGAGAATCGAACTAATTGTTCACTGTTGAGGTGGAAAGGAATGACCAACAAGCACATCTCCTTCAGAAGTAAATGATTCCATGCGAATCAAAGTAGGAGTGTTAGGAGTTGCCACAGACACTCCTCCATTCTCAGCAGCTTCAAGGGCATTATCTCTGCCACTAGGAGATCCTGCATTCACTGCGCTGACCGGGGGGAGTAAACCTTGCAATCTCACCAGATAGCTCTGGCTAGAAGGCTGGGTTCTTACACATTGAGTGGCTGTCACCACACTAGCAGATGAACGCTCAGAATCAGCAGTTTGGAAATTGGATAAGGCACTAAGGTCAAGATTTGGGAAGACCGAGCAACGGCACCTAGGACATTTCACATTCAGTCGAAGCCATTCATCAATGCATTCTATGTGAAAATTGTGAGCACAAGGCAAGCCACGAACCTGCAGCACTTCCAGTAAGAAACTTCCACTCATTTGTCCTTTAAAAAATTATGATTGCGTATGAAAGAGTTTACACAAATGCCAGTAGTTTGCAGAGCCATAGCCTTATAATTTTACATCTACTTTGCACTGGTAGACAAGCATATGCTCCTTGCACAGGTTAAAAATTCATAGGGTTCTAGCATATGACAAGAGTAAGTTCAAAATTCCCAAAAAATGGATGAGTGTACAGGAGTTATCTTCTTATTCCATAAAAAAAATATTAAAAAAAAAACTCAGAAGTTTTTGGCAAGAGAATCACTATTATAGCTGCAAATAGGGAAAAGGCATCAAAAGATAAACCTAGACAATTCCAAAAGGTTGCGATCAAATTAATGCAGTTAAAAGCAGAAATTCTAGAACTTGATTTACAGTAAAGATATGTGAAAAGTCTTACACTTGATGAAGAATAGAATTGTAGGAAAAGAAACTTTTACCTCATTCCCCAAATGGAATTCTTCCAAGCAGATGGGACATTCACTGCAATCAGTTGGAACAGCCTTTAACCTATACTTTGGAAGTTCTTGAATGAGTGCCTCCACGGCTTCTCTCTGTGCATAACCCAAACAAAACAATCAGAATACAAAAAAGAAAAAATAAATGATGAGATTAAAATATGCAAAAAAACCTCTGAATAGAGAAAATGTGAGCAAAAAGAAACACGTATATGTATATCCAGTACAAAACTGAAATATTAAAAAACTGCCAGGTCTATCTCTCGATGACACAGTATGTACCTGAGCCGGAGTCAAATAAAGTCCAGGATGATATGAAGCTGCATCTTGGCCAATACCTCTCATCTCTTGACCTGCAGCTTCAAATGCCCAATGTGGTACACGGACCAGGTCAACCAAAACCTAATTACAGGAGGAGGTTGGATTCAGGGAATATCAAGTAAAAATAATGTTATATAGAGAACTTTGTTTGAACTGATTACTACTGTGAAACCAAAATACACCATTTGAGCATATGGGGAATGAGGCGAAAAAATTTATTACTGTCAGATGTTCCACCGGAAAAAGAGGGATAAAATTATGGCCAAACTAATATCATCTTCGACATGAAGGAAAAAGAACCTAAAGCTGCATAAAGAAAATAACCACTACTGAAACCAATGCATTTGCATCTTATCAATTACCAGTTCAAAACCGCACTAACGATAAACCAAGACAAAAATTTCCACATGCATTTCAAACTCAATATTGTAAGAAATATTCAAGCTTACCCCATATTCTGAAACAGCAATCCCCTGCTGAGCACGTAAGAGTTGAGCTTGTCTTCGTGTCAGCCACTACAAAAGCAGAAATCAAGGAATGAAGATGAAAACATATGAATGAAATGCAACAATGAACAGTATCTTTTTTTGCCTAAGGAGTCACATGATAACCAGAAAGACAGAAAGACAATACGATAAGCATCACTCAAAGACTAGTGCTAGATTATAGATTAGTGTTGTGAAAATTATTCACAAAGTTCAAGAAATGTAACTAACCTTTCCCATAGACATGCAAGCAATGCAAAGAAGTCCACAGTAACTGAAAAGCAACCAAATGAGGAAACCCCATTTCTGACCCGCTTCTGGCAACTGCAAGCGATCAAATAGTATTGTTTCAAGTACTTAAACAGCTGGCAATGCCCAAAAAAGTAGGAAAGGAGGACATTTACACAATTTCTTGCGCTTGTGAACCACAAGGTGCCAACTATAGTCCAAGCCAAAAGAAACGGATAAAGTAGCAATGAGAGAACTGAAAGCACCACCACTCTCCCACAAAAACGAGCATATCTCTGCTGCCAACCAAAATCCCTAAAAGCATATAAAATGTAGAATCACTTATTATGTAAAATTCTGCTATTTTAAAAGAAAACAATTCCAATAGAAGAGAATCTATGATACGGTATTTTAGAAAATCCATAAACTGATAGTTAAATATTAACATCTGAATAAGAAACTTAACTAAAAAAGTTTGAATGCAGTCATCTGAGTTAAAAGCCACATTACCAAATGTATCTGATCTATTGATAAATACCATCTATGACAACTAAAGATGGTATGAGAGTAAATTCCATATCTTTTTTTGATCAAAGTTTTTAAATGGAACCTATATAGTAGGTAGACATTTGTTCAAAAAAATATATAATCACTACAAAAACGTTTAATTTCTGAGAGTGTAATACAACGCCAACTTACAATCCCATTCCAGCAGCCAATCCATTATCTACGAACATCAACAAACGGAAAACAAACACAGTAGTGTAATCAACCTGAAGAAATAGCAGTAAACCATGAATTAGAACAACACCTTCTCTTTATAAATAAAACATTTAAATAAATAAATTCATTTCATTAAAGTTCTCCGAAGTTCAAAAACCCACCACGATCCATATGTGCAAGGGGTATGTACAAAGATGGTATCGCTTCCAATTGATTGCAACGATGATTCTACAAGTATACTAATTAAAGAAGAACTCGGTTAAAATTTTAACTCTCATTTTAATAAAAGCAATCCTGTCAGAGACTTCCTCCTAAATATTCATAAACTGAGCAATTTAATTTCTTTTGTTTTCCTACATTTTCATTGCATTCAAACAGACACATAACGAAACAAATCTTCGAAAATAACAAAATAACTTCAAAGAAAAAGGATACACACTTGTAGCAAGCATCGACAAGAAAAATCCATCGTACCTACAATCAGAAACTTCAAAATGTCATCGTCTGTATCTTCTTTAAAATGAACCAAGATTTTAATTTGAGTAATTAACTGAAAAGAATGATTCGAACTGACCACTTGAAATCAACACCTCTGATGGCCATCGTTCCTAGCACCGACAGAAACCCTACAGGTGTGATGAGATTCCCAAACCTTGAGATTCAATTTCATTTCACGGCGGTATTTTTTTTTTTTAACGGAATTTAGAGGACCGCAGGCGTTTATTGTTCAATAAATTTTGTTGGATTCTGCTCGCTAAAATGCAATGCGAACTGAGGTTTTTCAAGGAAGAATTAAGCGAACAGAAATAGAGAGATACGGAGATACACGGAAGGTTTGACGGGTGTGGTTTGACTTTGACCCTTTGAGGCCTTCAGGTTTGGTACGCAAGTCTATCTGAGGCGACTAATCTAACGCACGTACCTATTGGACGGATGAGAATTGCCGGGAGGCTGGTTAGCGGTTGCCACGTGTGATGCTTCGCTGACGTGTTTGATTTTGGTTCGTTAAAATAGAAAGGAATTTTTAATTATGCTGCAACTTATGCTGACGTTCAAGTGATTGTGAAGATTTAATATTGTTATTTATTATTTATTTATTATGTTATAAAAATTGAAAGCTGAACGAGAAATCGTAGACGATGAATAGGTACAACTACAACGACCACAAGACTAGGTGCAAATATTTTTAGATGATTTGATTATTTGTGGAGGATTAGGAAGGCTTCCAAAAGTTGCAAGAAAGATATTGAAGAAAAATAAAATAATATATTTTAGTTTATATAATATATATTTTTTTGAAATATTCTAGAAGAAATTTCATAAAAATATATTAAAAATAATTTAATTATCATATATATATATATATATATACAAGAATTTTACAGATATAATAGATGAATAACTAGACTTGTCCAACGGGGTCGATCTGGCCCAGCTAAATTTAGTTCATCGTAGACTGACTTCAACAAAATCTAGTTAACTCGCCTGTTTATTATGCGGGCCGTTTTTTGGGCTAGCGAGCCTAAACTCGACAGCCTGCAAATTGAATCTTTTTTTTTTTTAAATAAATAAAATACACTAACTACTAATAAATACAATATATCAATAATAATAATAAATACAATTTAATTTAATTTTAAAAAATTTTAAAAAATAGATTTACAATTTTTTATTTTTATCAAACGGATTGACCGCGAGTTAAACGAATCAATTCGCTTAATCCGTGATTCAAACGGATCGATAAAATCAACCCGAAATTAAATAGATTAATTTTATTTAAATTCTAATATATTTAAATAGTCAGTTAAATAAGTCAGCCCGCGGAATGCTGGGCGATTTGACAATTCTATGACATCATTAAAAAAAAAAAAAAAAAGTTTATTTACGGAGAAATATAAAGACTAGTCGCGGGAGTAAAATAAAGACAAGACACCGAATAATTTAGGTGGTCAGATTTACCAACTTAAATTGTGGTGGGCGGGGGGCCCAAAAGTTAATATGATCTCCCAAGTAAGAAGGTGTCAAACTCTACTTAATCATGACTCAATGTTTATAGGCTAAGTTATTTCCTGATCATGACTTTCTTCCAAGTGGCTCTTTTTTATTTGGTCTTCTGGTGCTTATTAAGAACTCTGCACCAGTCGGAGTCAAATGGCTATCCTGCAGCTAAAAAGTTATTCTCGGAATCATGGCACGTCATACTGTATCTAGAATATGTAACATCTGCGTTAATAAAAGGATTGATTGATAAAATACAAGAATGAAACTGTTAACATCAAAGATAATGTTAATCTACAATGCATTTAAACTAAAATCATAAATTTGTGACAGGTGATCGATTAGTTTAATTAAAATAATATCTTAAATAATTATTATAAGTAAAATTGCCGGTATTGATCGATGATGACTTTTTAAAACTTTTAAAATAATATATTATCTCGTCCTATAATTTAATTAATTAATGTCGTGTAACTGAAAATACACTGTTGAATAAATTACTTGAGAAATGTAATATGCTGTTTGAAAACTATCATGCACATTGGGTTGGAATGTTGAGCTAGCCCAAACTAATTGTGGTTAATAGCCCAAATACATTTAGGCTCAACTTCAAGCAATAATTCTCCATTTCAAAAACCCATGTTTACTCCTTTATCAGAAGAACATACCATCATCATCCATACAATAATGATCCTTGTCACTCATGTTCGATATTAATCATATTTGTGTGTCCTTTAAAATAAAAAAATTTATTTCGTGTGAGATTTCTCTTACCTTTAATGCTCAAAAGGATGAAAATTTGTAATAGATAGACATGTGACTAACTAGCTAGACTAATACTAAGTGTAAAAAATATAAATCTAAACATTTTTCTTTTGATTTAAAACTAATAAGTTCATCCTCATCAAGAAAAATTATATAATTTTCATATTCATACTAAAAATAATTACAATATTTTAAAATTAATTGAATATAATAAATATATTAGAGGAAACTAATTCAAATGAGCAATAATTTTTTTAAAAATAATCATCAACTTTGCTCGTTTTAAAAAATTAATGTTTGACTTTCATATCTAATTCGATAATAGATTTTAAATGGTTACCTCATATGATTAGAGTTTGTGTAATAAATTAATTTTTACTCGCCTTGTATATCTTCTGGCATGGATGGATGTAAAGAAGGTAAAAAACGCTGGGCCTGGTCCAGTTAGTTACAGCTCCAGGAAAAGCCTAAAATCCGGCTTATGAATGAAGTCAGAGGATAATAACAACTTGACATCTAATTTAAATATAATTATATATTTAAATATATTTTAGTAATGTACATATATTAGTCCTTGAAAAATAGTTTTAAAAACATCTAAAATTTTAGACTAATATATAAATATTTTTAAAAATATAAATTTTATTAAATATGTAAATAAAATAATTATTACTTAATAAATTAAAATGTTAGCTAATAAATTAAAGTTTGGCCTAGGATTTTATTAGATTTTAAATTTTAGTGATAATCCATATATTTTTTGACAATCAAGTATAGTTTATTTTGATTTGTTAAAATAATTTTAAAATTTTATAATGTAATTCTAAATTTTATGTGAATTTTTCTAATTTTTAAATGTTAAAATTTTATTGGAAATAATATCAACAATCATTCTTAAATTTCATTTTGATGTCGTTTGAGTTCATTTAAATGAAAAACTCAAAAATAATATTTATTTTTTAATTTGTACCAACTTTTATATCAATTTTTGTTAAGTTGAGTTGTATTTGAAATATTGGATACACAATTCGTTTTTTAAAATAAGAAAACAAATGAAATTATTGAATAAAAATAATGTCAGAAAAAATGGAATATAATTAGCATAATTACTCTTTATGTAACACTAAGATGAAAAGTACGTTAAAAATCACAGGGACCTCCTTGCTTTTGTCATTGCGTTAAACAAAAACGTTTATCTGAAAGTAAAATATCGACTATACCTCCTCTATTACATAAGAAGTAAAATTCTGCTACGTCAGTATCTCTTTGGCTAATCTGTGAACTAAACATACGTGAAACCATTATTTTGTTATTTATACTTAAGTTGTAAAAACTTAATATTTATTTTAATTACCTAATTCATCCTCTTTGGGGGTTGCCTAGTTAAAATTATATTTAGCACCAAATTCTAACTCTCTAGAAAAGGACTTTACCGTATTTGAGTGATCCATTGCAACTTATGGTAGCTTATCTAACTCCAAAGGACAATCGATCACTAAAACTATCTTTTAACGGTGCCAATTGTAATTATTGAAGAACTAAAATGAGAATTTTTCTTCTAACTAACTAACGGTTATGAGTTTTAAAGAGTTTTTAGTAGTGATTCATATATTTCTAAAAGAAGAGATAGTGAGGATAGAGAAATTTCTAAAGTAAAAAATGAGTGGAATGCTTATAACCTTAAGAAAATATTCAAATATACTAAAGTTGTTGACGTTTTACTTTGTGCTCTAGATAGAAAGGAATTTAATAAAATTACTTATGACATTGGGCAAGTTTAGAAGTTTTATATGAAAGAACCAACAAAATTAAACAGTCTAAGATTAATACACTCACTAGAAATTATAAGTTATTTAAGATAGTATTCAATGAGTTCATTCACGATACATATATATATATATATATATCCACTCATTTTACTTATATTGTCAATAAATTGAACTCACTTAGAAAATGCTGCTCAAATAATGAGCCAGTAATGACAAGAAAATTCAAAAAGTTCGTAAGATAAAAAAAGCAATTAGGAAGAAGAAACTATAGAGAACCAAGACAAAACAAAAAAAGGCAAGAAGGAACAAAAAATACAATATTATTTAACTATTAAAATAGTACTATACTTCAATTGTCAGTATTATTGTAATATTAAAATAGAGTTAAATTGTGGTTAAAACCTAACCATTAATTTTAGTAAGATAAGAGATGTAAAATGTGAGTGTTATTAAAATTATGTTAGAGTTTTGTTTTATCAATTACATCGATCATAACAGAAAAAGAATTGAAATGTTAGTCCCAAGTACAAATTTTAGCACCTCAATAAAGAGGAAATTAAAATGGATTCCTAACTAACATTGTAGTACTTCAAAAACAAAGAAAAAAAAAAGTGAGTGTTATTAAAAATTAAATTATTTTATTTTATTTATTTAATGCTGTACATTTCGACAAGAGATTTGGTAGAGAGAAACTACCATTTCTCAAAATTACCAAATCATGTCTATCCAGTGTGAAACTCATTTATGTTGTGAGGCATCTGGCATTTGGTCTCATTCATTTTCAGTCCTTCCATGGCAGTACACATGTATGGCACGTGGTAAAATTATAGCCAAATGGATAGATGCTAATTTGATAAAACGACATTAATCATAATTAAAATTTAACACTAATGCTCATCTTAATTGTAACATTCGTCCTGTTGTACATTACGAGTACGATGATTTTTGTCAGAGGATTTAATGCTTACAATAATTCATTACAAATAAATTTAAGTTTTACAGTCCTTCATTGATGTCATCTCCTTAGCCACAAAATTGGCCATAGGCAGTTGAGAGTTTGTAAATACATTTATTTGTAATTAATTAACAAACCCATTATTATTAGTCTGTTTTTTTTTTTTTTTTCATTAAGTGAATCAATATGTCTACCTACCCATGAGGTTTTCTTCCGACAAGAAGATACAAAATTGCTGCAAAAACTAACATATAAGCTGTATAAATAAAGACATTGCTAATTAATTAATTAATTAATTAATCTCCTAAGTTAATTATGTTAAACAAGGATATATTATGAGAAGTTCTCCGACATGAACAACGGGTTAGATCATGGATTTGGTCAAATTGATCATAACCTACATGTGGTATCTCCTAGATAGTAGAGCTCTATGTAAGTTGAACTGAGATACACAATGTACCTAGTTCGAATAAGACACCTCGGATGTCTTTCAAGTCAAGATAGAAGCATCTTTGTGTTGGAAGGAACAATATTATAACTTATAAACGACATCAAAACTCTCAATTTCTGAAAATAATTTTGTCATTTACCTAACGAACCTTTTAATTTCTAAATTATCTACTTCACTAACTACTGCTGCGACGTTGTTGAGACTTCGATATTCGCATTCCGTTTAGAATATGTCCAAATTGAACTTTGTTGTTTTCCACATCTGATTTGAGACACGATGTTGTGGTTAACTGCGAACCACTTAACTCTCACTATATACCGTAATTGTAGGAAAGCAACTATTTATTACATCTGATTTTATAACCTATACTCTGGTCCCCACCGTTTTCCATGTTAGAGTTACCCTCAAAAGGCCCCGACCATTTACCAAAAGAGTTAAGTAAAGTAGAAAACTCGGAAAGCGAGGAGCTTGCTTCATTCCCAGAGAGACCAATTGTCCAAATCCTTTCTCTCTGTGACTCTGGAGTGCATACACTAAAAACTACCATGAGTCCTGGTAGTACTGTTTTCTTCTTCGTCTTCTTGTGCTTATCGATCTCATCTTTCAATGTAAGAATTATTTACCCGGATCGTTAATTTCCTCTACTGAACTTGCATCACTTTGAATATTGTCTCTTTCGATTTCTCAATCTTCTCATTGTCATTATATGCTCTTTTCTCACTGATCATGATCTTCAACTTATTTGTCGTTTGCTTGCAGGTTTCTTGTGAAGCAACACAAAATATTTCGTCTCGGGACAACCCATTTACTGCAAAAGCATCGATGATTCGTTATTGGAACAAACACATCTCCAACAATCTCCCCAAACCAGCGTTTCTGCTCTCCAAAGCATCTCCGCTAAACTCCGTTCACTGGGCAAAACTCACAAAACTCGCCAGCCAAAGCTCTCTCTCTTCACATCTTGACGCTTTCTGTTCCTTAGCTAACTTGATTTGCTCATTTGATTCAAAACCAGATTCAGGTAAACATAGCAGAGACGCTAACTTTGCAGTTTATACAAGCAAAAACTTTGTGAACTATGGCGATTCACGACTCGGAGGGGTCGACTTGTTCAAGAATTACTCGGAAGGAATAAACACGGCTGCCGACTCCTTCAAGAAATACAGTAGAGTATCAACCAGCCACAACGAAGATTTCACCAGTTATGCTAAAGATGGTAATGTCGCCACCGAAAATTTCACCAGCTACGGTGCAAACGCCAACGGTGGCTCAGGTGACTTCAAGAACTACGGAGATCGAGTCAACGTCCCAACTCTCCGGTTCGCCAGTTATAACCCGGGCGGTAACAACCACAAACTGACTTTCACAAGCTATAGCGATGATACAAATTCTGGTGCCGAAGGATTTACCAGCTATGGCAAGAATGGTAATACTGGTCCAACTGAGTTCACGAGCTACGCAGATAACGCAAACATTATTGGTTCGAGCTTTACAGGTTATGCTGAGTCAGGAAATGCAGCAAATGACTCGTTCAAAGCTTATGGTGACTCAGGTAACAACCCACAGAACAACTTTAAAAGCTACGGCTTTGGTGCAAACTCCGCAACTCAAAGCTTTTCCAGTTACAGAAATGGAGCCAATGTTGGTGATGACTCTTTTCAATCTTATGCCAAGAATGCAAATTCAGGTAAAGTGAATTTTGCTAATTATGGGAGAACATTCAACTTGGGAAATGATACATTCAAAGAGTATGGGAAAGGATCCGTGGGTCGGACCACGATCGGGTTTAAGAGTTATGATATGGGTCGTTCATTCAAAGAATATACCAATAAGGGGGTCACATTTGCTGCTTACACTAATTTAAGCGACACAAAATCTTCACAGAAAACTGGTATTTCTGCAAATCGATGGGTCGAACCAGGTAAATTCTTCAGAGAGTTCATGTTAAAGCAGGGGAACGTCATGTCGATGCCGGACATTACGGATAAGATGCCCAGAAGGTCCTTTTTGCCCCGGTCAATATTGTCTAAATTACCGTTTTCAACTTCCGAGTTGTCCCAGTTGAAGGAAATTTTCCACGTACGAGACAACTCAAGCATGGAGCATGTGATGTTGAACGCGCTGTCTGAGTGCGAGAGAGCACCGAGCCAGGGTGAGACGAAGCGTTGCGTTGGCTCGTTGGAGGACATGATCGACTTCTCCACCTCCGTGCTGGGTCCGAATGTGTTGGCTCAGACCACCCAAAATGTGAATGGCTCCAAGCAAAGAGTGATGATAGGTTCCGTCCGAGGAATCAACGGTGGGAAAGTTACAACATCCGTGTCGTGTCATCAGAGTTTGTACCCCTATCTTTTGTATTATTGTCACTCGGTCCCTAATGTTCGTGTTTACGAGGCTGATATTGTTGACGTCGAGAGCCGAGCAAAGATCAACCATGGCGTTGCTATTTGTCATATTGACACCTCATCATGGGGCACGGAGCACGGAGCCTTTGTGACGCTGGGGTCTTCTCCTGGAAAAATTGAAGTCTGCCACTGGATCTTCGAAAATGATATGACCTGGACCCTTGCGGATTAATTCAATTGAATTAAATTTGTTTGCTTTAAATATCCATGTTTATTAATTATTGCCATGTCCAATGTGTTTTTTGTTTTGTTTTATTTACCTTATATCCCATCACTAAACAATAATATCCTCCCGACTTTTTCATCCTTCGTATTATCCAAAATTATTAAAAAATAGAATGTTGATACTTAATAATACTTAATTGAAATAAATAAATAAATATAGATAGATAGATAGATTTCTCGTGCTCAGTTTCGATCGACTTGTATGTTTTCTTCAATGAGTAGCAATCCAGTATGCTCAAGTGCTCTTCATAATTAGAAATGGATAAACTGATTTTCAACATATATGTTTCACCATCTTGAGAAATTCTTTGCTTCTTTATAATGTCGTGAAATGTTTTACACCTGTACATATAGCAAAATACACAGAAACATTTATGATTGAAGATGGGCAGCCTTTCAGGATGAAAAAAAGAAAAAGACGTACAGCTAAGCTAATAAAGTGCAAATGTTACGTTGGTAAAATGAAAGGAAGATTCCAAAGCAAGGTTGGATTTACAAGGATTTCAATCAAACTCGGTATAGTATGTCAGGTTCTAATTTCCGTAGAGTAATAATAAGAATTTGAAGTTAGAGGGGGCGTTGACGACAATTCAATTTAATAGCATCTTATAAATCGTTAGGCAATTCAAATTAGATAATGCCGTTTGAATTCATGATTTAAATTTTAAATTTAAATTTAAGTAATTTAATAATTTAAATAAAATTTAAAATTTAAAATATAAAATTTTAGATTTTAGTTTATTTTTTAATCTAATTTTAAAATAATAAATAAATTATATTATCACATAATATTAATAAAATAATTAATATATTATTTTATTATATAATTATATAATTATAATATAATAATAATAAATATATTTAATATTTATTTAAATAATTTGATTTGATAGTTTGCTATTTGAAATTAATTCAATCTATAATTCAAATTGATAATAGTAATTTATAAAATATTAATCTAAAAATCGATTCAAAATTTTTTAAATTAATTCAAATCGTTCTAATTAAACGATTTGGATAAGTTTGAATTAAATCGGTTTAAATTTATCCACTCTTATTTGAAGTTATATTCTAAGCCTTAAATTATAATTGTAAGTGATGTGATTATTAAATTAACAGTGCAATATTATTTTAATTATTAAAAATTTATAAAAATTAAAAATTTTAAATAATACAAAAATCTTTAAATTTCAAGTAATTAAAATAATATAATATTGTTAAATCAATAATAACAGTCGCTTAAAATCGAAAAGTCACCGTATGACTTAAAATTGTTAACAATGCTTTTTGCCAGATCCGCGGTGGTCTCTAGTGCAAACTTGTCTACAGCATTTCCACTAATAATTGTTGATAGTTGTTAAAGTGCGCGTGTCTGGGAAACTTATTGTGCAGTCAAAAGTGAGAACAGAAAGCAGGAAAATCGATCAGCTTTGAGTGAATTCCAAGAAATGCATCTTCAAAACCACAGGATAACACATTTGTTCTGGTTGATTTCGATAGAAATAGCATCGCATGCATGGAGATCGAGTACACCACAGACATATGTTGGCAAATTTTGACAGAATCGCTGGCCCCCCACCTGTTCGCACGGGTCCCTAATCAATGAAAGCACGAAATGGGTTATCAATCTTTTATGGGCGTCCATTTCTAAGAATGGTATGCAGTATTAGTGTCACCGGCACCTAAACAATTACCCAATATTTATTTTATTTCCGAATAAAACTCAGATGCATCTTTAGGCCTCAACAAAAGGACACCTATCTGCTGTGGTATTTTTCACGGAACTGTCGTGCGCATGCCCAACCCATGAAAGGTTCGGAAAAAGTTGCTATGTTTGGGAAAATTCTAATAAGCTTTTTTCGGCATAGAGGATTGGGGGAATTGAAGCCCGTCTACTTTGTTGCTGGGCTACTTTGGAAGAGAAATGCTGTTGAAGCCCAAGTGAATTCGGTTCATCGGATTAAAACCAAAGAAATGAAATCCATTTCAATTCCAATGCACTTCGAAATTTTGGGCTGGTACAGTGGTCAAGTGTCAACTCTCTCTCTCTCTCTCTCTCTCTCTACTATGGGCAATACTAGGATGCAATCAATGTATAGTAGGTATTACAAAATTTTTATTGTATGTAATAAATTTTTCGTTAATACTTTTCACTTTAATCATATATTTTATTGTATGTGACAAATTAGAATTTATAATCTGAAATTTGAAAGTTATAAAACAAAAGATAAAAGTTGCAATAAAAAAATTGTTGTTATATACAGTTCAAAATTTAAATGACGCCTACCCTAAAATATTTTGAATTCAAAAACCAAAAAAAGCAAAAGTCTAGAGTTCTCATCGGACCCAATGGTCAAACAAGTCCATCCCATTCTGTCAAAATCGTTTGCATCAATTGCTCCTTCCAATGTTCTTCCGACTTACGTATTTCGATTTTTATTCAAAGTCCATGGTCACAGTGCTACGCTTGATGGATGCGATTGTAAACACGGATTTGCAAGAAAATTATCCTCGATCACGTTATTGTGTCTGGAAATTACACGTTGAAGTTATGATCAATGAATCTACAGTTGTTTCAAACATACCGAACCATTTACGAGGATACTGATTTCTTGTATCTAAAAAATTAGATGTCGGAATAAAAATCAAGGATACTCTTTTGATTAGCCTTTATTAATGCAATAATTGTACGTTCCACTATTTGAAGCACGAAGTTGACTTTTATAGAAAGAATATATATAATATGATGATCCAAAATTATCCAAAATTATTAACGCTAACATCAGATATTATCATCCTTATCAGCACTAAATTATAAATCACAAATAATAATCTTAATCTTACCAATATTCTAACCTAAGGATGATAAAAAGAAGTTATACATATTTCTCATAATAAGCGATTAAATTATATTTAAAATTTAGTATTATACAAGTTATAATTTAGATAATTATTATACTTATTTTAACCTAAAAACAATGATAAAGTAATAACTCATTATTTAATGTTAACATATAACTCCTTTTATTAACATTAGTTTTTTATTCTTTGACGACCATACTGCAAAAACGTGGAAAATACTCTATTAATTACTATAAATACCAGTATCCCTCCATCGTGAAAGAGATTAGAAACAGTAGCTAATAGTATATTTATCTTGCATTGATATTTATACATTTTCTTCTTTTTCAATTATAATTTCATTGTTTTCTTTCTCAGATTTTACACTTAAGTATTAGAGTTTATAAATTGAGAAATCAGCGTCACTCTTAGTTTATTTTTTTGTGCTTTTAGGTTACTGGAGTCATCCAACAAAAATGAATGATAAACCAACATGGTATCCCCTCTAGTGAGTAGAGAAATTGCAATAATCGACAAACTAGAATCCCTTCAACTAGTTAGCGAACTAAAGGAGTACTGAAGTAAGCACGTAGATAGGATTGCCAATAGTAAATCTTGGAATAAAGAAATAGGGAGTTAAAAAAAAAGGTAGCAGAGTTACGAAAGTTACTCTATAGAGGTATAATGAGATAGGTCATGCAAAGCGACAATCCTTATCTAAGGCGGGAGAAAGTCATATCTAGTCAACAAAGAAAAGGCGAATGTCAACCTTTCTATCGCAACCCTTTAGTCTCGAGGCCTAAGCTCATGGCATTCCAAAAGAGAAAAGAAAAATTTATCGAGTCGTAAATTAGGCCTAGGACAAGAAACTTTAATGCCCCTTTTTAAATTTAAAACTCCCAAGAGTTAGTGCACTTAAACACCTTATGTAGTCTGACTATTGACTAATAGTGTAAGACTTGGCCTAACACTATTAATAATATTATCTATTTTGACCAAATTCTTGTCACGATACAGTTTTGTTCTTGGTAATAGGCCAATACTTATCCTAAAAGATCTCATTTACAACTTGATTTCAAATCTATATGTATAGCGCATCAACTTTCTCTCTTATTATGATACAAGACTCAGTTTATTCTTGCCTCTAATTATCCTAGTAACTTGCTAGAAATCGCTCTTTGCTTAGGTTTTTTCGTTTAGTGCCACTCTTTACCCTTTAGAACTAAGTCATTATAGGCCTACTAACTTCTACTTAGTTTGTCCCTGAACCAATCATTACCTAAAAAAGAGTTAGTTCTAATACTAATTATAAGACTTGGCCTAATACTGTTAATGATATTGTTTATTTTTACCTAACTCTTAGGATTGCATAGTTTTGTTTTTGATAATATACCAACATATATCCATAAAGATCTTGTTTATAACTTGGTTCTAAATTTGTATATATAGCACAATGCTTTTCTCTCTCATTATAATATGTAATTCAATTTATCCCTATCTTTAGCCATTCTAATAGCCTATCAAAAATTACTTTTTACTCAAACTTTCTCGTGCTAATGCCACTCTCATCTTCTAGGACTGGGTTGTTACACACAGTGTGATGTAAAAATTAGGTAAACCATTATTAACCTAAGGTTGTAACTCAAAGAGTAGCAATCTTATAATCACATGGCCTGAGAAATTGATCACTAAACCATTGAAGCCTGTGTAAGGTGTACAATCAACAAAATGGATGCCAAGAGAAAGGTAGCTTCTACCTTAAATTTTTGACATGACTTCTATTTGAGAAGATATATTGACTCTCTTTTCATAAGGGAAGTCTTAGAACTGACACTCTTATGAAAGTTTAAAATGCCCTAAGTCTCCTCCTACATAGTTAAAGATAACCTAAAATTATATTTTGATATTCTTAGAGAGATGATATATATTTAAAGCTTATTAAAGTAGCAAATATATTCCTTTGTCCTTTAACTTTAGAGAGGTAGGCCAATAGATGGTTTAAGAGTATGGTCTCAAGAACCATTGAAAGCTTTGAGTAACTGAGGCTAATATTTTTTAAGAGTTTTGAACCATTTAGACTGCACAATGCATGAGCTCCCTCTTTCTAATTCTTTAAAGGTAAAATGAAAGTTTAAGGAGCTTCATAAAGAGATATCATGAAAAGATAATTAATTTAGGGGCCCTTTATTACCCTTAGCATTAGAAAGCCTTAGAAGAGGATTAAGGATTAATAGAGAATGGTATGCAATTATTAAGCAATCTATTACCACTTATAAAGCTATCTGAAATAAAAATTTTGATGAAACTAAGAGTGAAGGTTAGGTTCTTATGTGAATAAGAGAAAATAGGATAACTATGCTAATATCAAAGGATAGGTTATGAGCTGAAAGGCCTGACAATCGAAAGATTGGGGGACTATGATAAAAATAAAGGGCGTGATACTAAACATTCTCTATTAGATAGGTAAGAGATAATTATGAGCAGACTAATGCTAGATAATGCCATAAGAAGGATGACATAGGTGCGAGGAAAGACTTTTACTCTCTTAAAGGTGCCTCTCCTGTAGGTGCTTTAATATCTGAAAGAAAGCATCCTTTACATAGCCAAACCTGAACCCATCAAAGCTAAGATGTCAAAGCATTTGAAGAGTTAATTCTATAAGCATCATAATCTCCACAGTTATGACATATATAGCTAGCTACTTACACTTGAAAAAGTAAATTGAGCTTTTAGTAAAAAATTATTATCTCAATGATCTTGTAACTAACCTAGAAGATGTGCAACCCTTACGTTCTCTAGGTGTAGATGATATATGATAAATACCCTTAGTAATTTTTAGAGGCTCCACACTAGCAAAAAACTTAAATTGAATCAAGAAGAATTACTCCAAGTTCGTCTTGCTTAATTTTGCCATTGACTTGTTAACCTTAGTGTCATACAAATTTATATTTTGATAATGACACAATAATGGATTTAATCACTTCAAGAAAAAGGATTTCAAGAGCTTAAAGGTGAAGATTGAAGACATAAGCTTAAGGTATTCTCTTTGTACAATCATTATGTATATTTATGTGTATGATTAAAATTTTGGCAATTAAGTAAGCATGAAATTATTTGTGATATATTTAAATGTATTTCTCTTTATGTGTCAAAATATTTTTATAAATCAAATTACATTAATTATGAAATAGTTAAAATTTGAATTTAATTGTCATATTTTTAACCTTAAGAATTTTGGATTAAAAAGTAATATTTTAAAACTTGATGAAAATATGATCAAAATAAAGTGATTTCAAATATATAAAATTTAAACTTAATTATCGTATTTTCAAACCTAAAAGTTTTGGATTAAAATGTCAGATTTTGAAAAGAGCTACAATGCTACAGTACTGTTACAGTGCATATGAATAATTATAAACAGTGTTCGACTAAATAAATTCTTGATTCGTTTAAATGAATAGTGCTATAGTACCCTGTGAATGATGCTATAGTATAGTAAATAATGCTATAAATAGTAACTTTAGTTGAACGACTTTTATTAATTTTCAATTCCAATAACCAGTACTAATTTTTGATCCAAACTATAAATATACTCATTTGCTCATTTAGAATAAGTTTTGCATAAATTATATTCATATCAAAGATTTCAAAAACAAGTTTTGGGCTTACAATTGTATATTTAATCAATTAAACACCTTATTCTTTATTTGTATCATTCTCTTGTAAAAGAATTTTTATTAAAGGTGTGTGATCTTTTATTTTCTCTTTCTCAATTTATAAAAAGTGAAAGAAGTGGGTCATTTATTTAGTTTTTAAGTGCTTGACAGATTTGAGAATTAAACACTTATAAATATTTAGAGATAAGCTTATAAAATCTTCAATTATAAAGGTTTAAAAATTAGCCTATTAAATCTTTGGTTACAATTAGGAGCCTTTGGTTTAGAAGGCTTGACTAGGAGAATTCTTCAAGGGGATCTTAAAGGAGTAGACATAGGTAAGGTCGATTGAACTATTATAAATCTCTTATATTAGTTCTCTATTCCTTTACTCTTTTTACTTATGATCAATTATTTTGTTGTGGTTGATGAGAATTAATTAGTATAATTATTTAAGTTGAATTTAGTTGGATGTTATCACCCCCTCGCCTGTGGGGTCTATACCTGACAATCGCTATAGACCCTTGAGGCACACTTTAAACTTCGAATATATCTCTTAGGCCTATAAGGTTAAATTAGGTACCTGTTCTCTATACAATTATAAACATATACGTTAAAATAATATCTCAATCATTT
>JAWDEX010000016.1:4354004-4373705 GCA_035221805.1 Trichilia hirta | reverse complement strand
ATGAAGTCTGCCTTTAAAGTGACACATGGAACATTACGAAACCCAAAATGACACATTTAAAAGTCATGTCTTTTTAAAATTGGTAGCATCTGAAATGGCATGCCTAGAGTTAATAAATGAACCTCACAGTTGACAGGAGAACTTAAAATTCAAACAGTCTCAATAACAAAAAAAAAACTTGTCACAACCACTAACACCGGGTCAAGAAAAAGTTAAAATTTTTTTCCAAAACTTTATTTTCATTAACCGTTATAAGACTTATATTGGGGATAAAACTAAGGCCACTATTTTGGCCAACCTTGTTAACCTAGTAATTGTACCCCTCAACATTCGGGATTGAAGTCGATTTTCATATAGAGAACAGACCCCAAGGGTGACTCAAGATCTTTGATGCCAATAAAAGTCATCCTAATTCTTATCAACACTAAATTTAAGGTTGGGAATAATAGGCTCGACCTCACTCATATTCCAACCTACAAATAAAAACAACATACATATAAGCCCGAAGATCACTATATAATTATCATATCACATTTAAGGTTTATTGTTGCATAAGCCATAGATTAGGCAATCATTATACCAGGTCTAATCTATAGGCAATGATGAAGTAGTGACTCATTATCTTTCACTAACATGCAACCCCTCTCACAAATAATGAGTTCTTGTCCTCCAATGACTATACATGCAAAAGCTTGGAGAAATACATCATCAATCACTATAAATACCAATATCTTTTCATCTAAAAGTGGCTAAACACAGTAGGTACCAATATACCTATATCACGTAAGTATTTATATACTTTCTCCTTTTTTAATTACAATTTCAATTTTTTTTTCAGATCTTATACTTAGCTTAAACATCAAAGTTTATATACCGAGAAGTCGTCATCACTCTTACTTTATTTTTTTGTGCTATCAGGCAACTGGAGAATGATTATCACAAAGGTTTTACCAACTCAAGGTGAATTCCATCAATTCTGTCAATAGCAAAGAGAAATCATATCTAATTGGCATTTGAGATTTTCCTCCCAAAAAACCTTTGGCATTAACGTTAGAATTTTGTGATTTCCTTGGTGTACAAGGGAACAATGGTCTTCATTTATTAAAGATGAAAATGATTCAATTCATGATTCTAATCGGTAGTGAAATGCACAATTTAGCTGCAAGTGAGGTCAAGCCATGAAAATTGAGAAATCCTTGACAATGAATCACAATAGATAGAATGGATTGTAACTTCTTAATGGTTTTGATTATTATTATTGTCAAATTCATCAAACACAGCCTAATTTAATACCAAAGCTTTGGCTTAACCTTCAAATGAAGCCAAGAAGCAAGATCATGTTAACGACAAAATTTGTTAAGAGCATAAGAAGATAAAGAACAATAACAGAACGGTCTGAGAAAAGAATAAGAAGAAATATGTGATTCGAGTCATAACAAAGACCTACGTACGTACATCCAACGAGGAGTCAAAACTACCGAATTTCTTTTCTTGGAATCACACAATACAAGGTGTAGGCGTATAGCTTCCAGAAAAACTAAGAGCCTCCGTGAATTAGTAAATTTATGGACTTGGAAAAACTGTCTTTGTTCCATCCAAATACAACAAAATTGAATTAACCTCATGACAACTTTTGGGTCATGTCAGATTTAGTTTTCCATCTAGCAATATACATGGCATCACAGCTCTTTAAATTTGCAAACTTCAAAATTTTGAATCAGCTTCAATGATTGTTATGATTCCTAGTTTTGACAAAACTAGAAGAAGAAACTGCAGAAATAAACACTAACATTTTGAATAGTTATTTCAATAGTACCTTATCCAAGTGGACTTATGATTGATGTGATATTGTAGAAATATGCCCTTTTAACCTACAATTTTCTTTTGAAATAAAAACACTACCTTTCATGTATTAATATAAATGTATTTTGCTAAAAATTAATATTATCAAATATTTTTTTAATTTTATTTTTAAAATGTAATGAAATCACATATTTTTAGTAATAACTGTAATTTAAAAGGTCATCGCACAAAACTTTTAGTTATAGTTTCAAAAGTTGATATAATTATATTCCAAATTTTGACTTGAGTAATATATTTTACCCAAATTACATAAACTATTTTGGAATTCAATAATTTGCCTAAACTTGTAAATTTTGGTTGGACCGTTTGCGAATATTTAGCAGTATAGAACTTTGACAAGATAGGCTTCAATTGTGTTGTTTATTCGATCAATTATCAGCGAACAGCAGGGATCAGGGAGCTGTCGAAAGAATAAAATATTATACATAATGGATTTTCTTTTCTAGAGTTCTACGTATTTTTTTTTATTTTCAGATTTTGGAAAAGACATACAACCAACGTGGAAATATCTAAGGTGACCTTCACACAAACATGAAAGAGGATAAAGTTTAGATTAGATTCTGCGGCGTTTGAAGCACTTGTAAAAGTTGTTGGTGAGGACCCAAAACCCGCCAAAATGTTTTCTTCTACAACTGCTTCTGCTTCCATATCTCCACAAATATCGTCACCTACCGTTGAAATTAATCCTCCAAGTTCTTTCAAACTGTTCAACCGACGCCATCTTCTCACCGCAGTCACAATCTCCATTTCCCTCACTTCTCAGTTCAACCCATCTGCTGTACAGGTTGCCGCCGCCCGTGGCCTGTTCCAAATGCCCCCATTTCGACTTAGCAACAGGTAATTCAATAAATCCATTGTTTGCTCTCTTATAAATTAGTAATTTAATTTCTTTTTGTGGTAGTTACAATGAAGATAACCTAAGTAAGCTATTTTGTTTTGTTTAGATATTGATGTATTCATGTATTATTATTCTGTTAAATTCGTTGAATTCTGGTATATTCAACCGATTGAATTCTATGCTCGCTATAGTTAAATGCGTAGGTTTACAGTTTAAATTTCATCCATTTTTACGGGTGTCGGTTAAGTTAGTTTTGGTTTATTGTGTCAGAGGGGAATACAATTTTGCCCTCATCTCACTACAGAAAATGGGGATTGCGTAAAATGGATAGGATTACTTCAGCACTGTAAACAGTAACCCAAAGTCAAATGCGTCTCGGGGAGAAAAGATATTTCATTTTCCTGCATTTTCTCCTTATGAGATTGCAATTCGGTATGTTGTGAATTTTATTTTGAATTTGTTGTGGTGTTTAAGGTACTATTTGGTGAGGGCTGGAGAGTCTGAATATGAGAGCTTGGGGATAATCAACAGGAACCCAGCTGCAAAAACATCTGTCGATAGTGGTTTATCAGAGATAGGGAAGAAGCAGACACTAAGGGCTGCTTACGAGTTGAAGACGGTGGGGGCGTTTGAAAGGGGATGCTGGATTTGGCCTTCTATTACTCAGAGAGCTTACCAGGCTGCTGAGATAATTGCCTCTGTTAATGGGATTAGTCGAAGGCAAGTAAAATCAAACTTAATCTGTAGCTTCAGTAATAGAAGTGGATTTGGCAAAAGAAGTTAAAGTATCGCTAATCTCTTATATGATCCTTCATATATTGCTGTAAATTTTATCTTTTATCATAATTATTACTATCGTGATAGGTGAACGTGTGTTTATTGAATAGGCACACGGATAACTTAGTATACCTGTCCCACCTAAGACATCCTAACAATTTGGCATTGGTTGCAGTTACATAGTTCCTGAGTACAGTTTCCTCGATGCTCGTGGATTGGGAGCTTATGAAGGCAAGAAATTGGAATCTATTTCAGAAGTAAGGTCTCTATCTCTCTTCATGCTAGCAAGTAATATTAAGGGATCGATGTAATTAACACGGCTTTCTTGTCTTTAATGCTATTTTAAATTATGTAAATTTTTAGGATTAATTTGTCTACACTAAAAAGAAAAATTAGGAATTAATGAATATTAAATGAGTATTCATGTGTCTAACTACCCTTATTGATGTGCAAACCGTTAAGGTGTACGCATCCGATAGTATTTCTCCAACAATCAAGCCTCCTCCCATAGATGATGGAACTTCAAATGAGAGTGTTGCCGATGTATTTGTTCGTGTTACCCAACTCATGTCAATTCTCGAGACTCAATACTCTGAAGACACAGTCATAATTGTCTCACCAGATTCTGACAATTTGACAATTCTACAAGCTGGTTTAATTGGTCTTGACCTTCGAAGGTAAACTTATTCATCATTAGTCAACTACTTACCAGTCTAAGATCTAGAGATGAAATTGTTTAGTAATTGCATTATACACTTGAAAATTCGTTTTCCTTTTTGTTTCAGGCATAGGGAACTTTCTTTTGCCCCAGGGGAGTTCAGATTTGTTGACGTCAGTAGCATCCCCAATTACAAACAACCTGCTTCTGCTGTATATAAATGTTCCAGTCCACCCAGCTGTAATTGACAAAACTAATGAACACATATATAATAGTAATCCATCGATAATATCGACCAGAAAGTGATCGATTGATGTCATTTATTATTAGTTCAAATGTTGAATCTTTGATCGGTATTCTTTCTCTTTTATTGATTTCAAACAGCTGCCATCCGCCTATCCTTTTATTGTTGATGTATAATCAGTGGTTAAGCGTTCTAAATTTCTCTCAGAAGCTCTTGAAATGCTCCTCACAATTTCAATTTTCGCTTTCAAATTCTTTGACAACAAGTGATGATTCAAGCCCCGATCTCATACCTTTGGACTTTCAAGATTTTCCATGGAATACCTCGTGTTCATTAGTGTGACAACGCGTGGAGAGCCGGCCATTGATTAGCTTCTCAAAATAATAATGATTCGACCCGGTGAATCCTTTGTCTTGGTAAAACATTAATTCAACAATACTTGATAAATGTAACGTTATTAAGAATATTTAGATAATAATGAACCACAAACTAAAAAAGATTAATGAAAACTAATAATTTATTTAAGACTTTATTTAATAGCAGTGCTATTAAGAAATAAAAAATTTTGCCGTTGGGGCTGCAATATCAATTATGATTAAAAATATTCTATTTTTCCATGGAATTGTTATTTCCATGGAATCCTATAATAATACCTATTGACTCTTCTTAATCTACGAAGTAAAATAATGTCAACAAGAACTCGGGTCAAAAAAGTGGTCGGTGCAACGCGGGATAACGTAGAAAAGTCAATCCTTGCGTTGAGCTGGTGAGTAAGCAATCCAATAATATGATTTCTCTTTCTTTCTCCAACCCTGAATCAGAATCCGATAAATAACTGATTACAGGATACCCAATAAATTGAGAGAGCTACTTTTGTGGCTTAAATAGTACCAAAATTAACTTTTTCTTCCCTCAGAACAATCATCATGACCCACAACATCACTGTAGGAAACAATACACTATACAGACAGAGAGGGAGGTTGCGTATGGTATTTCCCCTTGTTATCATTTGACTATCTGCCGAGTGAATCTCTCAGACTCTCACTATATAATAAGCTTAGTGTTCCAATACAACCCAAAAAAAATAAAAAAAGGACATTTGCTAAATGTTAATGTAAACTCATTTCTCTTTCTTCTATTCAACTCTCTCTTTCTTCACTTGTTTTCTCATTTTTTGGGTTCTGCTGAATCAGCTGAGATGAAGAAAAGAAGTGATCTGTCGTCCAAACTTGATCGAAAGACTATCGAAAGGAATCGAAGAAATCGTATGAAAGCTTTATGCTTTAAGCTTGCTTCTCTTGTTCCTCCACAACATTTGAAAACCTCCAAGGTATATATGTATACTTCAATTAATTCCCCTTAACTTTAGAGAATTAATACTGGGTCGGAAAACAATAAATTTATTTTCCGATGATAGCTAGGGATTAACATGACTTTCATCCTCACTCTTTCTTTTTGATTAAAAAATTAGCAATTTCAACACAAATTCTCTCTAGAGTTAGAGGTACTGTTTTTTACCAAAAGTTGGCTTTCGGGTTCACGCACTTTGAGCAACACTTTTACAGTCTCTTCTCTCACCTTCTATGACAAATAGTGTACGAGATAAATAAGAAACAGACTATACCTATTGTTTCACTGACTCCTAAAAATTATTACTGCTAACTACTTAACAAAAACAGACATTACAAAAATAGGGTTCTGAAATCTTCACTAGACTTTTTCCAATTTAAGAGAATGATATTTTACATTTAGCATCCTACCATAAGGCCCGAGCTTAAACGAATTCATTTTCTGATGGGTAAGTAAATTTTGATGCATACAAGGCTGCTTATAATTCATTTCAATCCGTTCTATTCATTTAATCCGATTCAATGAGATTGTTTTTTACGGATTTAATGAATGAATTTTAGATTCCCGTAGTCAAATTTGTTATAATTTTATTTGATATGTAGAAAATAATATAATAATATTTGTTGATAAATATATACATTTTATTATAAAAAAAATTATAGATATATTCTTTTTGAATCACACTAAATCTGAATTTTAATTTAATTTATTTCAAAACAGTTCTAATATAATTCCATATAAAATAAAAAATAAATTAATATTATTTAATAATTTAAATAAAAATAAAAATATTAAATTTTAATCTTAAAAATTAAAATTTATTTTTTCTCCTTCTTTTCATTTCTACAACCAAAATTTAAAAATGAGAAAATTTAAGCCTGTCTTATTGTAGATTTGAAGCAATTAGTTTTCTAAATTTTTTATTTTTGATGTAATATTAAAGAATCTAATTACTGTTATCTATATATTTATTTATTTTGTTATTTTATTTTAAATTAGAGTATTTTTTAAGTTTAAATAAACTAGTATTTTAATTAATTTAAATAAAATTAATATTAAAACTATATTTTTTATTTGTTGCAAATGGGTTCGGGTCAACTGCAGATTTAGGATTTCTTCATTAGGTTGAATCGGATTGAATTTTATTATACGGCAAATTGAAGATGAATTTTAAAATGTTTATTCATAAAATAATGAATTGGATATAAATTTACTTTAATCCGTGAAGCCCTAGTGAATAATAATTATATCAAGATTCAGTACTTGTTTTAGTACTGAGATACGATAATGACAATCCATTTATCTTTTTCTGTTTTTCTGGTTCTAGGACATGATATCTCAGCAAGATCAGCTGGATCTAGCTGCTTCCTACATAAAAGAGCTGAGAGAAAGAATCGATAAATTACAGAAAATGAAGGAACAGGCAATGAAAGCAAACAGTAACATAGTAGATGAAATGCATGTTGGCTTGAGATTTCCTCTTATTGAATTAAGGGATATGGGTTCCAGTATTGAAGTGGTTTTGATAAGTGGGTTACAGAAAAACTTCATGATGTATGAAGTCATTAGTATTCTTGAAGAAGAAGGAGCTGAAGTTGTGAGTGCTAACTTTTCTACGGTGGGTGATAAGGTTTTTCACTCAGTCCACGCGCAGGTATATATGGAATAATAAAAAGCCAGTTCCTCTTGTTCTCAATATTGGATTACATTCTATGTTCTCAAAAACAGTATTAGTAGTTAAACTTTGTTTTCCTAATTAAAATTGCAGGTTAAAATTTCAAGAGTTGGAGTAGAGACTTCAAGGGTTTGCGAGAGATTGCAGGGCTTGGTTTGCCCATGAATTCGATCGTTCAGAATTCAGTAAGTGCTCAGTACTCGACAAGTCTTCTAGAAAACCAAGACGTTTTTACAATTGGTTGGCTATTAGATGATAAAGGGGTATACACAGTATTCTGGATGAGTTGATACTTGATATTCAACCAAGTTTTCATATGAATGCGAATGCAGATAGTACTTGGAAGAGAAATAGTTGTTGTACAAATGGATAATAATGATGGTTATTGTTATCATTTTGTTTATGAACTACGTATAATAATGATGCTTATTCTGTTGCTTAGTCGTTAATAAATTAGATGTGTTCTTCTTTGAGAACTGATAATTACCAATTAGCCGAAGTTAATGTAGTTCTTCGTTAGCTCAGCATTAAATACTGGTGCAGAAATTATGTCCTTGTTTGTTGGCTGGGAATGATCGATTAACACTCACATATTAATCAGCCAATATATATCACATGTAACCAAACAAGTATATTACAATAGATTAATCTTATTTATTTTAAAGATATATCTTAAATAGTGCGTCGTAAAATTTTTTAAATAATTAAAATATATGATAAAATATCTTAAAAAATTATAAAATTTATTATCGTACCGAAAAGATGTCACTTCACTAAATTATCATGTTATTTGAAATATATTTTTAAAATAAATAATATATTTATATATTAATTTATAAATGATCCGTAATTATATACAATGAAACAAACAATTCACTCTACCTTCGCAATTGAAGAGAAAAGTAGTGCATTATAAAATGTTATTATTAACATGTATATTTTTATGAAAAATATATAATATATCTTATATTGAGATGTTGTAATTAATATTGATTATAAGATAAAAATTAAAGTATAAATAAATTTTTTTAAAAATTAAAGATATCAAATATTTTCTATAATTTTATTTTTAAAATTAAATAAAAAAATAACTATATAAAAAACATCAATAATCTATCAGAGCTCCAATAAAACAATTCCTAAAACAATTCCATGCCTCTTAACTCCAAAATTGATTCTTCTGATCAAAATAATGACAAGCCTTCCCTTTTACAAGTCTACTTTTTTTTTTTATGACAATTTTTCTTGTAAGATTTCTTCCGCATCTAATTCTTTTGATTTGAGACATCAAATTAATATAGAATAGATAAAACATACAAAATATATATATATATATATATATATATATATATATATATCTATTTCTTGTCCGCCTGGTGAGAGAGAGAGAGAGAGAGAGAACCAGGCGGATAAGAAATAGATGGCGTAGGCATTTTTCACATGATTAGGAATTGAGTTGACAATAATGAAGAAAGCGTGGGTTTTGGAAGAAAGAGATTCTTATTTAAGAAATTAACGAGATCATGACGTGAGTTGGACGGCAGTGCATAATTTAGAAAATTATTTTATAAAAAGACAGTTTTTATAAATATTTTCTTTTCTTTAACTCTTTTTTCGTAACCAAAATTTTTTTTATTAACTCTAAAATTACGAATTGAAGGAGTTAATTTTGTTTTTAATTTAATAATTCTTTATAGAAAAATAATAATAAATTTTTTTTTTTTTTGCTTTTATAAATTATTAATAAACTGTTAGAATTTTGGGCGCATTTTATTTTTGTTGACTCTTTTATCTTTTGCACAATATTGTCTTTTGGCAATCACGGCATCGATGAATAGTATTTTCCATACTATGGCAGACACAATTTTAATAATATCAGCTTTGATTTTGCTTTCATAAATTAAAATTTATTTATATAGGTTGTCATCACAACAATTAGATACATAAATTTTATAAATTAAATAAACCATATTTTGGGTTAAAGTAAAAGGAAAAGGAAAGAAGGGAGAGTAGCAAGCTGATAATGTGAGAAAAGTTAAAACAAAATAATTAATGTTTTGGCGTTATTTGTATATTTTTATACTAATATTATATATTATTAATTTTAATTAATTTCTTACTCACAATTTAAATTTTATTACTTATTTAGTTAATTTTAACAGAAGAAATTAACAATTTAAAAATGATAAATAGACTTGTAAATATTTAATAATAATATAATATTTACCAATAATTATAAAAATAGAGTATAATTATTTTATAGTAATTTAAATAGTATAAGATAAAAAAATATGTACTTTCAATGATGTCTAATTGAATATTAGGTCAAACTTGAGAGGTTTACATGTGTTTTTTTTACCTCCTATTTCTATGTTTGGCAATTTCAAAACATTGTCTGTCTAATTTCTTTCCTTTGCGGCAAAGAATTTATATAAAATAATAATTGATCTCGTACTTTTATATTATATTTTTTCACGTTATTTATAAAACATGAAATAAAATTATAATTTTTGTATCGATAAGATAGCCATAACCATCATTCGCGTGAATGACAAGTATCAAAGAAAATTTCTATTGTTGCCAATTTTGGTGGTCCTAAATAGTAAAGTATGAACGTGATAGAAAAGAGCAAAACAAATGACAAAGAATTAATGGCCGAATTGTTGTTTTATGAATCAATATGTAAAGAGAGACAACAGTAGTATATCCATCATCCATTCCAACCATAGATAGGAAATTAAGCTCTTATGGCCCCTGACGTAAAAGCGACACGTCATTGATTAAGATGTATCTTGACATGCCTAAAATATCATTTTTATTTTATAATTATTTTATAAAATTGAGTGAATTTTTTGAAAAATATGGAAAACAAATTTAATATTATTGCTAGTTTTGGAAAACTTTTAATAATAATAATGGACATGTTATAAATGTCTTTTTGTCACTTCAAGTATTATTTTGTATTTAAAATTTCAGATTTAAAACACATTTATTAAGTAAAAATTTATTATTTTATATAAATTAAATCGCAATTTTTATGTAGATTATTGACAAAATTATATTAGTTTTTTCTCCACATTTTCTGTTTCCTTGTAATTATCGTTTCCTTGTGTTTGGAATTGGAATTTGTTAGTCAATAATCGAATGGTAGTTGGTGCATTTGAAATTTGAAATGTTGGTAAAGGAACATGCACTAGGATTCTGCATTTCCATAATGGCACGTTAGATCGGGTAACGAGTAACGTAGTAAGGAGTAAAACGTCAAAGTCATCAACTCCACGTTCCTCGAGTTAATTACCCCTTTCAATTCAATGAAATCATGATAATCATCTTGGACCAGGAAGGAATGAAAAATGCGCGTGATATGCATTTCCATAATGGCAGTGGCACCTGAGATCGGGAAGAATAGGAGACACTTTATTTCGAAAACAAATAGAACGAGGACAAATGGGATGGATCAGTTGCAATAATTGGACTCGAATTTTGACACCATAATATAAATAGTTTGGTTGGTAATAGAGATTTTAGAATGGACGGCCTACTTTATTATTATCATTATTATTTATTTATTTTTAAATTCCATGCAATTCCAATTGTTTTTTAATCATAATACATTATTGCACTGCTAAGTGAATTAATTTTATCACATTAATATGTATTTTTAAATATTAATAAATTTGTGAAATATTCTATAACAAATTATATTTATGAATTATTCACATTAACGGTAGTTAGTTTATGTTTTTCTCATTTTTAAGAAAAGAAATTGTTTGGTTCCGTTGGATTGAACATAAGAATATCCACTAAGTAGTGTTAGTGCCGAGTTTGGGCTGTTAAAGCCCTGGAACACTCGGGTCGGGTTGTATAGGGCTCCCTTGTACTCAGGACCAGTCAAATGTTAGTTAAAGATCCATCGCTGTTTACATATATCTTATTAAACTTTTCGTATATGTTTCTACTCAAACGCCATACTTTATTTATTTTGGTATTTAGATTTTGACTCCAATAAGAAAATTTCAACGTTTCTCTATTTTCACCAAAAAATTCATTTGGATCCTATACATTGATTATATGGTATGAAATTATCTATAAAAATTTAGTAATTGCATGTTGTTTATGTCAAATAAAATTAAAATTGTACTGTACAACAATATGTAGGGCTTAAATCTTTAAATAAATTTGTATTTATCTTTTATTATAATTCCGATTAAGAGTAAAATTGTAACCTGTAAATATCAATATTCGATTTTAAGATAATAAATAATAAAGGGCCCAGTTGGTGTTTTTTAGATGGTTTGGGCCATTTGTACTATCACCATCTACAGATACCGTGGTTCATTTATTGAATATTTCACATTTCAGCCCATAAGTGGCCCAAAGAAATTGTGATACCCAGCTTGAGTTCGCTACTTAATTTACTACATAATGATAATAAAATAATATAATTATATATAATATAATTATAAGCTACTTTTATATAAATTTATAAATTAGAATGTGGTGGTGTTTTTTAGAGTCGCATATCCAATAGTTGCATTGACTCTAAAAGACGATGCATTCATTCTGCAGTCCATGTCACGGATGATAATTTTAGTAATTTCTTCCTCCAATTATTATGTTGACCACAATTTTAAAATAATTAATAATACTATATTCTCAATCAATACAAAGAGTCACAAGGCGAAAGTAAAGGAGGCAAAGTCCTTGTAAAACACAAATTATTTCTAAAAGAAAGGCCAACGTTCAAAATTAAATCACATCATCGCCAATTTTTTTTCTTTTTTCTTTTTTGAAAATACAAAATGTAATGCGTCCCTTCAGATGCTCCTTTTGTTTTGCTGGGTCAAGTCTACAGGATTGGTTAGCCATATTTTATTCCATCCAGTAGTCAACATCGTATATATTTTAAAGACAACGTTTGACCAAGACAACGTATTAATTTTGTAATTCTGTTGTTGTTTTTGTTATTTAGAGACGTGAAGTGATCTAATTCCTTGGTTTGGAAGTCTAGTCCATTGGATGATAAGGCAGGAAATGTATTTTCTATAGAAATCATGGTTTCATATGAAAAAAAAAAAAAAAAAAAACTTTTGAAAACGACAATTTACATACATATATGTACACAAAGAGTAGCGATAAAAATGCAAAATTTTATACATTACATAATTATATCATTATTTTTAATAATAATTATTATTAATTATATTAATTTATATGTAATAATTTATATAAAAATTTTAGATTTTTAATATTATTCGTTTTTCTAACTTTTTTAGTAGTGGCTGCTTGTCCAATCACCATAAAACATTTGCTGCCTTAGTTTAAATTGACCAAGCTACTAGCTAACAATGGCCATGGTAAAATTCAAACTTGTTTTAATTTTAAGTTGACCTGGTTTTATAATAAAATAAAGATGTATTGTATGTTTATTGTGATATATATTGCAAGTTTGACAAATACTATGAAAAATAATGAATAGTCAATTCAACTCTAGGCATAAATATTTGTGATAGCAAGCTCCATGCATTTTTAAAAATTTTTTAATTTCTCGTTTCATCAAAGCCATAGAATTTAATTGGATTAGTAAACAATTACGTCACACAATCGTTTCCTAGGGAGCTGATAAAATATGATCAATGGATATACCGTGCATAAATATAATCATTAGTCAAAAGCAATTAAAATCAAATCTACGAATCAAACCAAGGGGGCATGCTAGGATGTATACATATTATATTTTTTTTTAACTTTTTTAATTCTTCCATAATAATTTTTTAATTCATAAAATTATAATTATAACATTTTTTTAAATGAAGAGGTATACTCTACATCCATTTATTCCAGAAGAATGATAATTATAAATATTATATGTTAATAAATAAATAAAAGCAGCAATTATGTTTTAGAATTTTGTATGTGAATATCGGTCCAAACGGCATTAAGGTCGTGAAATGACTTGAGGATTGTTGTTTTTCCTTGGACGGAAGCAGAGAGCGGTCGGAAGATTCAATTGCATTGAATTGTTGAGACACAACGAAAATAGAAAATGGTTTCGTACCCGTGTGCGCGCGCGCGCGTGTGCTTTGATTTTTTTCCTGGTTCCACTCGATTTAAATCGGACCGCCAGACACCTCGGCAAAATCAAAATGGGATGCCGATATGAGATGGCATCACAGTCTGACAGCTATCGACAACTCGAAACAATAGAATATTGCTCCATTCGGGACATCCCTAACTATTTATTATACTATTCAAATACAAGATAAGTAAATTTTAGACACAATACACTAAAAAAAAAAATATTAGTATAATAATTATAATAACATTAAAAATATAATTTTTTTTATCAAATTAACGTCAAATATAATAATTATTTTGACGTGAGTTAGTTTTATTATTATTAATAATAATATTTTTGACTCTTGCAAAAATATAAAACATGCAAAAAATATATATATATTGATATATATATAGTTGAATTTATATATTTAATATAGTTTGATAAAAAAAGGTTATCATCACTTGGTGCTCCTGAAATTTAATAATATTTTACTTAAATGGAAAGAAAATGAAAAAAGACACGTACTCTCTCTCTCTCTTTTTAAATATAATAATAAAATTATATATATAATTAATTAATTAACTAACTATTTCATAATTTTATTTTAATTTTTTAATCTGATTTTATTATTAATATATATTTAACTTTTATATAATGACAGTTTTTTAGTAAAAATTAAGAAAATTATTTTATTAGATTATTAGTGATGGAGTTGTGAAATTTTTTTAATTATTTAACATTAATTCTTAATTAAGTAGTTAATTTTTTATTTTTAATAGCAAGTAAATATATTTTTTTTAATAATGTGTGATAATTAAATAATTTTATTTAATTTTATTATTATATATGAAGGTATAAAGTTAATCTTAAATATTATTTCAAAAATGATATAAGTAATTATTTTTTTTATTTAAATAAGATATTATTAAATTTTAAAGAGAACAACCGATAATAACCCGTAAGAGTCTTCGATTAATTATGCTTTATTTATTTATTTTGTTTTTATGAGAGATAAATATGGATAAAATAGAGAGAACTGAAGAGAAAGATCGATCGACAGGGAGTTGGTATAATTAGAGAGGGTGGATTGAGTATAATTAGAGAGGGTGGATTGAGCGTCTATTCATCAAATCTCCTCCATTATTACAGGGAAACTGTCCCTTCAGTAGTGAAGAACTTTTTATGATCGAAATTGTCATTTTCTCTTTTTAAATATCACTTGCTTCCAAAAATTTCACAAGTATATCATTATAGTCCCCTTTTAATACTACCCATGCTTACAAATGCATTAATTTTTTTATTTTTTAACTATTTCTTAACAATTCTAGACTCTCTCTTGTATTCACTAATTATAATGATTAAAAAATTTTAATTTATAAAAATATCATAAAAAATTAAAGATATAACAAAGAGTTAAAATAAAAAAAAAAAAAAATTTAGTTCATTTGTAACTCTAACGCTGGCCTAATTATGATGATGGCATTATGAAAATTCAATTTATCCAGAGGAAATAAAAAAAAAAGCACCAATTTTTATATATCAAAATAGTAAACAAATATGACACTAGAAGATACAGGGAGGAGTCGACTGAAATTTTCAAAACTCGGTGGAAACAAATAAAAATATAATATTTATAAATAAATGGAAAATAACAGATAAATTCTCAAAATTTAGTAAAATAACAAATAAAGATACATTTTAATAATATTTTACAAATAGGTCTCTAATAGTAAAAATTGTTACTAAATAATAAAAGTTTTCAGGCATAACCTAAATTTTGCAACTAGAATATCAAATAAAACTGGAATTAGGACATTAAATCTTTATTTTTGCACAAAAAAATATAATTTAAATATTTTTATGTGTAAAATAGAATTTAATTGTGTTTTTTAATAAGAACAGAAATTTATTGTCTAAGTTTTTATATTATTTTAATAATAAGCATTTTGTTATGTTCTCAAAAGCTTTTAGATATTAACAATATTTAATAAAATTAGAATAATGTCAGATATATAAATTTTTTATATAAACTATTATATACAATAATGGGGTATGATATTACTAGTTATTACATAATTAATCTTATTTATTTTATTAAATATGTTAATTTTATATTTTTATTAATTAATATTATCATGTCATATTAATTTATACATAATTATTAGTACAAATAATTTATATTTTTAGCACTAGTTATAATATTAATCATCTTAATGTGAATAGCCTAATTAATTTTAACTTTTTCTCACTAGCTTAGTAAGAGAAGCCTTTTTCTTTTTAATTTTTATTTATATATAGAATGTTATTTTTAAAATTTTTATTTTCGTATAAAAGGAAGAACGATAAAATGGATAGAATGTTATTAATTTGTCAAAATTTAAGGACCTATGTTAATAATACCTAGCAGATCATTTGGTTTTTAATAAAAAAACAATAGAAATAATGACTAGCATAGAAGAGAAGGGAACGAAAGGGGGTCAGAAATACACGCTGCGTTCAGGCAATTGCATGTGCCCACATGGTTCGTCTGAGAAAAAACGAGCGTTACTCTTCCTGTTACCAATCAAATTCTTGTGTAAAAATATACATAACGTAACCAGAACATCAACACCAACAACTACAGCAACTGAACAAGAACAACAACAGCCAGTGATTATAACAGGAAAAAAATATATTGCTTTCTGCCGAGCCCAAACGCTAGACAGAACCAGAAACAAAAATGAGGGAAAGCAGTGATGGGTTTGTGAGAGCAGATCAGATTGATCTGAAAAGTTTAGATGAGCAGCTTGAGAGACGTCGCAACAAAGCATTGACTATGGAAAAGCACAAGAGAAGCAATTCGGATGATAATATTTTGGTCACAGCTGCTATGGCGACTGCTAAAGCTTCTAATTTGAGAAAGAAACAGAGGCAAGAGTGGGAGATCGATCCTGCTAAGCTCGTCATCAAGAGTGTCATTGCACGCGGCACCTTCGGAACTGTCCACCGTGGTGTCTACAACGGTCAGGACGTCGCCGGTTAGTTGACCCCTTGACGTTTTAGTTCTTAAATTTGTTTCTTGATGGAAATAATTTTTTTCGGGATTTTTTGTTAAATTTTCCAATTTTCTATTTTTTTCTTGTAGTTTTTTCTTTTCTAATTGATAATCATCAGTTACGTATCCGGGTTTATTGCGTTTCATTTGATTTAGCTGCCATGTGCCGTTTATCTTCTTTTCCATCTCACAATTTCTGAACTAATTAGCGATTTGAACAGATTGCTTGCACTGTTGAAGATGGGTAATTTTGCGAAATTATATTTTTTTCCGAAAAGAAATTATTTCTTCTGTAAAAATGGTTAAGCAAAAGTCTTTTACTTGGGTTTAATTTGGTTGATCTAATATTAGAACAGGTGAACACCATTAGAATTACTTCAATGTTTTCATGCTCTTCTGCAGTTTAATGCCAAAGCTGATATAGCCTCTTTACTTATACTACATTTTGGTTCTTTTATTGTCAACAGTATGAATCTTCTAGCGAAATTCTGAAATTTTGTTACTGTTGACTGCTGTGGAGTTTATGGGATTGACCATGGTAAATGTCGTCTTTGTGAAATCCGTGACTCATGCACGAGTTTGGGTTGATTTTACTGGTTACAGCCTTAACTTGGACGGCGTTGTATTTCTTAACTTTCATGTGACCACAGCTGTTAGTTAATATCATGTCAATAAAATAGTAGAAAATACTAAGCAAGGAGTGGTAGCTAGAAATGCCCAATTTTGCAATATAATAATAGAAATTATTGTGATGATTATGGTGTCTTAATCCAATTAAGTTAGGATGTAACTTTTCTTTCTTTGGGATGGTGGTGGTATTGTAGGTTGTGTGTGTATTTATATCTGATATTTACTTTTCTGATTGCTTTACTGTTTTATACATGAATTTAATTTCACTCTACTTTTTTGCCCACTTTCTTAATTCTCAGTTAAGATGCTTGACTGGGGGGAAGAGGTTCATAGGACAGAAGCTGAGATTGCTGCATTACGGACAGCGTTTACACAAGAAGTTGCAGTGTGGCATAAACTTGATCATCGTAATGTTACCTAGGTCAGTTTCTACTAATCTGAAACATTTTTCTCATTTTAGTTTTTGTATTTATGATTGTAATTTGAATAGTATTGGCTTGTCTGTAGCTACAAAATACTTGGAGAACTTGCATGCCAGCTTTCATGGCTGATTATGTAGAAAGTTAAAAATGAAACATAAACACATGACACCGTAGGAATTGACTATTTTAAACTCAATTAATTACCTACCTCTTCTCTTTTAGTAGAGAGGTGTAAGAAGTTAGTTATGTCCTCTGCCTTAGTTAAGGAGTGGATGGTTATTGTGCCATTACTTGTATTATTTTAACATATTCATTTCTCCTTTGATTGGGTGTGGTGTTTTGAGGGAGAAATGCCACATAGATTTTTATCCTGAAGCAATCAATAATGTAATTTGTGAGCAGTTATCGAAAATTCATCGAGGCTATCATCATTGAAGTTTTAATCATGACTTTTGTTGATTTTAAGATTATTGGATGTGCCAAACAGGTTTATTTTTTTGTTGCATTTGCTAAATGTTGCCAACAGATGGCAGGTATTTGCTTGCCAGCCCTCTTTTACCTCGTTCAAATTCAAAAAGAAAACAGCTCGCTTTCTCATAATTAACTTTTTACACTAACAACTTGTCACAGTTTAAATGACTCTTAGTGTACCTGATCTCAAGAGGGATTTGATATCTTACTGATAGCATGTACCAATTTTTCTTCCATCCATGGACATTGCTTTGACATTGTAGCAGCTTCAAATCTTAAAGTTTACGGATATTTCTTTACAAAAGGGGTTATAACTCCATGCATTTAGCCTTTGCTTCATTTATTGATTCTCTCCCTCTTATTAGTATGTCAATACTATCACTCCATAATTTATAATTTATTGATTGTTGAAAGCGCTTTGGCTCCTATGGCAACATAGCAACGTTTTATGAAGTATCCTGCACCGTGAGTTGTTGACTTTTGTGATCGGCTAGGGCAAACTTGTTAAAATGGAGGTGGTTTAAGATGTTTTAGACTATGGTGGTGGTATGATAACAGTAGCTTTCATTTTGTTTTGATATCATACAGCTCATTCAAAGGTCACTAAGATATTTTGAAGGCTTTTTGAATGTATTCATGAGGCTTATTTTATGCTTACTACTGTTGCTATCTTGGATCGAATGTATTATTTCAAGTTTAGTAGTTCTTTACTATTTATGATTTTGGTTCAATTGATTCCAGTTTATTGGGGCGACGATGGGCTCTTCAGAACTACATATACAAACTGACAATGGTCAAATTGCCATGCCAAGTAACATCTGCTGTGTTGTTGTGGAATATCTTCCTGGGGGTGCTCTGAAAACTTACCTCATAAAAAACATGAGAAAGAAATTGGCTTTCAAAGTGGTTGTCCAGCTAGCTCTTGATCTCGCTAGAGGGTACCTATATCTATCCCGTTTCTATTTGTAATTTATTTCCTTTACCGTACTTTGGTTTGGCAATATAAGGATGTCATATGACCTGAAATCTTATTCAACTAAGCAATTAAGAAGAAAAGCTATTATATTTTGTAGGTTGAGTTATCTTCATTCACAGAAGATTGTACACAGAGATGTGAAAACAGAGAACATGCTATTGGACAAGACACGCACTGTAAAAATTGCCGATTTTGGAGTTGCTCGTGTTGAAGCTTCGAATCCTAATGACATGACTGGGGAGACTGGAACACTTGGTTACATGGCTCCTGAGGTATTGCATTTAGTTTTATTTTGTTTCCACTTTAATTTTATTTGTATATTTGTGGTGTGACTAAATAGTTTGGGGTGGTTCAATTGCCTTTTTATGTTTCATGGAGAGCAACATGGAATATAAAGTCTAGAATAGGGATCGCTGCATATATGGCCATTTACTATGAAGTTGTTATCCCTATATTTCCTCCCACTTAATTTCTGTTTTCTCTGATTTAATGATGCAAGTGTTGGGTTTGTAATGCCTTTTAAATAGTTCTTTTTGTTTGAACTATGTCAGTGAACTTTGATGTTTTAGCTATTAAGGAAAGAATAAATTGTGATTTGAGTGAATAATAATTAAATTGTCAAATGGGTGGATTTCAGGTTCTCAATGGCAACCCATATAATAGGAAATGTGACGTCTACAGTTTTGGCATCTGTTTGTGGGA
>JAWDEX010000016.1:4339158-4353904 GCA_035221805.1 Trichilia hirta | reverse complement strand
GGTGGATTTCAGGTTCTCAATGGCAACCCATATAATAGGAAATGTGACGTCTACAGTTTTGGCATCTGTTTGTGGGAGATATATTGCTGTGACATGCCATATCCTGACCTAAGTTTCACTGAAGTCACCTCAGCCGTGGTTCGCCAGGTATTGCCTTGCTTGTATCTCAATCATTTTCTTTCTTCAAATTGTCTAGTTCTTTTTCTTTTTTCTTTTTTTTTTTTATTGAAAAAAGAGAATGATGATCAAAGACCAATTCATTTCTTAGTTTTTGTTGATATTCATCTTGAAACAGAATCTGAGACCAGAAATACCAAGATGCTGCCCAAGTTCTCTAGCAAACGTGATGAAGCGATGCTGGGATGCTAATCCTGACAAACGTCCTGAGATGGATGAAGTAGTATCTCTGTTGGAGGCCATTGACACGTCAAAAGGTGGAGGTATGATACCTGGTGATCAGCCTCAAGGTTGTCTCTGCTTCCGAAGGTATCGAGGGCCCTGAATTTTAGGTCTAGGCAGATGAATTCTTGAGGTATAATTTTGGCTAAGAGAAGAAGTTTACAAACAGGAAGCCGAAAGGATATATAGGAGAGTGGTTGGTACAAAAGCCTGAGAAGCTGTGTTGTGCTGTGTTATTACTCCCTTGGTTGAATGATGTAAAGCTTTTCTTTTCAATTTTTTTCCAGGGTTGCAGAGCTGTGTATTCATTTGACTTGCCAGTGTTGGGTGAGATTGTGTAAGATGAAATATCACCTTTTCATATATTATTATTATGTCGATTACTTCTTATTTTTATTTTTTAAAAGAACTTTTTGCAAATATTTGGATCGCAGGGCATGGTGTCTAATAAAAATTAGTTTTTATCAAGTATCTTCATAGATGTGTTTTTAAAACTAAGGAGTACCGGAGTTATAAACACATTTCAAAATTATATATTGGTTATGATAATTGATGTATTGAAATTTGACACTCTATATATCTTGGTTGTGGAAATTTTCAAACAGAACAACATTGGTTGGTTGTTTCTGTGGCAGTGGCAGAACGGGGAATGGGAAAATTGCCTTCACAGTAGGAAATTTTCACACGAAAGACTCCCTACGCGGTTTCTTAGTTGTTTTTTTGTAGCAGAGCACGTTTAAGTGAAATCTACAAACAATTAAAAGAATTGAAAAACTAGAGCATATTATAAGAATTTTTTTTCTCTTTTCTTTTTTGTTGTTTTAAATTAAAGTTAATTACAAATTAAATAATGCATGTAGTCGTACTTCTAATGTACAAGCCAAAATTTCTATAATTCATTTAACAACCATTTGGCTCATTCACCCAGCACTAAATAATTCACTTTTGACGACTCCACTCTCCATAAGAATGTCCAACCACCCGAAACATTAGAATGATCAAGCTTATGGTATCTTTAATTAATTAATTATACATCGGTGAGTTGGACCTCCGATTTGCCTCCTTTATTATTATCTTCATCAATATTATCATCCCAGTTGGTTGTCCTGTAAAAGGTTCCGTACAATATCAGCTGCACCAAACCCGATATCGCTCCCAACCCATTTGGAATCTACAGACATTGATATAAATTAATCAGGTATTTCCATTCATTACAAATCTTTTCAAATGAATGGAATGAAATTTGTTTATTCCACTCCTACTATTAACTTACCAGGATGTAAGGGTCAAATTTAAGAAATGCATAGATGACCCAAATGATTCCATTGCAGAAGTTAGCAACTGCCAGAGGGAGTGGCAAGTACTTGACACTCTTGGTCTGGATCACCATTTTCTGAAAATACAAATGATTCAATTAGTGAACATCCATTGATTCATTATAATTTCATTGATGTGTGTATACGCGTGCATGTATAGATTAGTTATTAATTGCATTCTTACCATGACTGTTAAAGGAGCGACATACATGATTATGTTGAAGACAACGCACACTATCCCAACCACCATAGACCGATCTTTGGTCGTATGGAAGAAAATCAAGGTCGCAAAAGCCATGATCGCTATAAATATTGCTTCTAGGATCAGCGTCATCACGATCTTGCGCTGAAAGGAATTAAACAAAATAGAAATAGCAGGTGAGTTTTACGAACAAGAATTAAATTAAAACTTGAAAGACAGTTTTTTGTTTGTTTTATTTAAATTCGTATATGTATTCTACGTACGCGGATTCCCCAGGAAGAATACACTAAGAAGACGGTGACATATGCGCACTCTATAACGAAACCGGCACAGTTGATGGTGATGACCAAAGTGCTGTCTGGATGGACAATGGGGAGACCATAGAAAACCCACATTGCACAATTCAAAACAGTGGCGGTATAGGGATCAGGCTTGAAATTTCCCACGGACTTTGCCTTGGCTATTTTAACCATGGTCGGACTGCATCCATCATTTTATGTCGCAAGGATTAGCCATAGAATAGCAAATAGCAATAGCAAGGGATCTAATACTTTTAATATGGAAGGAAAAGGAAGAGAAAATTTACATTGGGGACAGAAATAAGCCCAGAGAGATAGCATTTCCTAAGAAGACATTAACAAATTAAAGAGTCAGAACAAGTACAACCAAACCAAATAATATATCTATCTATCTATCTATATATTTTCTAACCAATAATGCCAACAATGGTCCTGATCGTTCCGGTGTCCAACATGTTTTTGATCTTAGGATGATATGAATGACGAAGATAGAAAAGAGAAAGAGAGAGCAGTGAGTCGTCTGAAGGGTAGCCAGATTGATCTTATTGATGAAGAAAGAGAAAGGCCCGTCTCTCTTCGTCCACCAAATTCTTGTTGGTGTACAACCAGAATGAAGAACCCGTAAGATTATGGAAAAACTAGGCTATAAATCTTTGACTAGGGGCTGCTACAATTAGAAAGCCATGTTGGATTCGCCGGGAAAGATTGGACGTACGGGTTTCAAGATGCTTGGTTGGTATGTCACCCCACGTTTATGCATGCATGTACAATTCTTAGCGATGGCAATGACTCTACTGTAGTTAATTGGAAGCTTGTTGTCCACCCCTATTCAAACGGGGAATAATCGAATTTGGATGGAAGGTTTGACCTGAATATATAATTAATTTATTTTATTTTATAATTTTTAGAAGATATCATTCACTAACTGAGTAAGTAATGCATTAATTTTCTATTATATATCTTAATCTAAAACGTATGTATAGAGCTATGGAATAGTCATAGATGATATTTCGTAATTTTATTTTTTACTTTTACTTGTCTTGGAATAAATAATAAGACAATACATATATCAATTACTGAGGGTATATGTCTATTACCTTCTCCAAATCACAAAATATAAAAAGGTACATGTAGAAATGGTAAAAGTAAGCACTTGTCTTGTGTGTCAAGAGTATATAGAATACAAAGGTATACTTTCAATTAAATATATAAACCAGTAATAGCATGACTTTCCTAAATTTCAAAAATCAAATCACTATATTATCTCTAATAGCATAGGAGTGTCTCTCAAGAAAATTTTACTCTAATAATTATGCTACAGGATTTGAACCGTTTTTAATTCTTTTGTTTATTGCAAACTCCTTTTTAAATAAGAAAAAAAAAAAAAGTATGGGGTATTTTTGTTTATTAAGCTTATGTAATGTTTGGGATATATAGCATAATACATAATGAGATTACTCTGATGTTTCAAGCAAGGAATCGAAGGAGCCATCAATATATATTTGATGGGCTTCAAATTCTTTACTGTTGGAGATCTATGTATCGTAGTTAATGAATTTGGATGGGCTTCACAAATCATATGGGCCTTGTTCGTTAAATCCCTAATTGTAATAAATAAAAATAAATGAATTATTTTGTCATCAGATTGAGTATTCGAAAATATTTTTATATTCACAAAATAACAAATAATTTTTAAAAAATTTTCTATGGAAAAAATATTAATATTGGCATAAAAAACTTTAATTTTTAACAGGATTTTAATCATTAAATTAATTTACATTAAATAGTTGAGATTGTATTTTAAATATAAATTAATGCCAATTTAATGAACGAGTTGAATTTAATTTAAATTATTAAAAATATATGAATAAAATAATGAAAAGTTATATATAAAATAAATATGGTGGTATAAATCTTGTTTCAAAATATAGTGTCCACTGAAATAAGTTCCGTACGGTGGCACCCAACAAAGCCTGTCAAGTTAGAACGATGGGTGGGATTAATCTATAGTTAAATGGACTGATTTTTTCCCATCCTTTATTCAGTTTGATTAGTCGGCCGGCCTGTTGGATACCTCCACTACAAGGCTTCCAAGGCTTCCTTGGTACTTTGTATAATTATTTCTCTTTCTTGCATAAGAAAAGTCTTGAGTAGATGTGGCAAACGGGCCTCGCTAGGCTAGTAAGGCTCATAACAATAAAGATCTTGTAGTTAAACCATTGCTCCGTCGGGTTCAGCATAAAAAAAAACAGAAAAGGGAAGTCCAGCATGATTTTGTATAGGCCCTATCGTGCCCGATCAGCGGGCTGGGTCGGGTCGGACCGGGCACGGTCCTCGAAGTCAAACTTATTATTTTAATAATAATAATTTAAAATTATTATTTTAATAATATTATATTTAAAAATTATAAGTTATATAAAAATTTTAAGTTATCTAAAATTGATGAAAAATAATGAATAATTTATTAGATTTAAAATAATAATACACAAAATAGAATAAGTTAAAAATAATAATATATTTAATAAATTAAATTAAAATTTTAAATTATATATATAACAAGTCACAACTGTAAACAATTGAAATTTAGTTTGTCAACAAATAAATAAATTACAGTAACTAATTATATTTTAATTATAATTTATATTTTATAAACATAACTTAAACACTTAATTTATTATTGTAATAGATAGTCATATTGATTATTGATTATTAATCAATATTAATTAAATGCAGAATTATTAAAATGTACTATGTGATTATCAATTATATTTGATTATAAATAAAATAATACGCAAAATATTAAGATATATAGTTATTTAAATAAATTTATAAAAATTTATTCACAATTTAAGTAATCATATAATAATTGAATAATATATTAATTCTATTAGTAACATATATAAATATTATTTTATTATTTTTATTAAACAAAAATAAAATATAGTAATTTAATATTATATTCAAATTTTAATACTTAACGATAAGTTGATAATTAATTATATTTTGATTATAATTTAATCAAATATTCTAATTTTTGAATATTCATATTGTTAATTGGTTAATTGACTTGTAAAATTACAAACACGTATAATATATTATATATTAACAAACTTTTTATAAAATCTATCAATTAAATTAATAAAGTAAGTTTTATTTGTTATTTAATTGCATTGAATAAAATTTTTATTTAATTTAATATAATTCTTAATTTAAATTTATATTTTGTTGTATATTACAAATATATATTATTTTTGATGTATTATTACTAGAAATTAAATTTGTTGATATTAATTAAAATTTTAAGAGAAATGTAATTTACATTCATATAATTGAAAAAGAAAAGTAAATAAATAAATTAAAAATTTTATTTAAAAAATAAAAATACAATAAATAATTAAATTTATACACACACACTAAACGGGTTGCCCTGGCCCGTAATGATGAAGCTCATGGAACAGGGTCTCGGTTTGGTCCATCAAATGAGTCCCAAATTTGTACTGTTTACAAGCCAAGTCCACTGCAAACTAACTAATTCGGCTCATTTGTCCCCTCTAGTAATAAGACTCTACTTATTATTACAATGTAACTTAAAAAGTTATCATGACGTAAAAATTTAGATAATAAACTTTATTCTAAATATTCCTAAACATATTTATGTTTTTCATAAAAATTTAATATTACTAAACATATTTTAATCTTACTATTTATGCACTGGATTAGAATGATTTTAAACAAAGTCTATATGCTTAAAAAATTAGCAACAGGACTGGCAAATTTCTGCTTGTTCTAGATTCCTCAACCCTGAGACGAGTAAGTTAGAAGCAATAATATAACCCAATAACAAGTAATTTTGAGGCTATAGTTATAACACAGTCAAGTGATCGTGTTGGATGATTATGCTATTATCAGCCACCATATCAGTTATAATCCTTTGAAATTATGATATTTGTAACTTGAAGCAACATCTTAAAATGGTTTCAAGGAAACAACATAAAATGATTGCTATCCTTTCTCTAAATCAGCTAAGAAATTACATGTCAACTGCTCAAGAATAAAGAGCAAGGACCTAATCTTAGTCTTTTCGGTGGTTCAAACTTCAAACTGAACTGCAATTCCACGCATAGGAATGTGATATCATCCCGGGTACCAACTTACAAAAAAGAATTAAAGTTTTATTAACCACATTCTAATAAATATGCTACTTCAGTTGGAAGATTTCAATATAACGCAAAATAACAACAGAAATATGGAACCAAGAAAGTCAAACCTTTCATCAATTAGAGTAGTTCTTGCCCAAATCATTAGCATAAATAATTAACACGTCAACATAAAGTAAGTATTGGTAATAAATACATCTTGGATGCTGCGTTCGAAGAAAAATTAATTTCCTCTCGAATTCTTTAATCACATAACAATTTAACCGGAGCACACATGAATAATTTTTTGAGCAATTTCATGTCCCAATTCATTAAAGGGTCAATCTGTAATTTTACTTTTATTTTTCATTTCCTGAAAATCTTTGTATTATTGGTCCGTTGTAACTCTAGATGCTGGATAACATTAAATAACATAGTAAGAACAGGTGCTGCCCACTTGCAAAAACATGCCACCTTCAATTTCTGAGTTCTGATTACCCACCAAACCTCTCAACTCTCATACAACACCTGTAAGTACGAATCTTTCCTCAAACATTGTTCCTGTTTCAACCCTTTTATGACAACCTGTAAAACCAGTTCTATTTTTTTGTTCTTTCGATAGATTCAGTAATTCGAATGCATGACTTGTAAGCTTTTTGCGATTGTAGTTCTTGTCCTGAACAGAATGAGACTGGGACAAGTTCAGACACATTGCTATGGTTGAAAAGAGAGGGAGAAAGTACTACTATAAGGAAGCTTCGTTCTGGGTGCTGTAGAATTTATGATGGTAATGGAGATTTTAATCTCTGTGGCACTCCTGTTCGCGGGAATTGCAGCTTTGGTGGTAATTCATATTTGTATTGTTGGGAGGGCATTCAGAAGAGAGTATGAACATACTAATTTGGCTCAAAGAAACAGCAATGGAATCAGTATGATTTCCAAGGAGGACTTGAAGGAGCTTTCTTACTTTGAATACAAGGCAGAAGGAACTAGCCATGTGGATTGTGTTGTGTGCTTGGATAACTTCAAAGTGGGAGATAACTGCAGGTTATTACCAAACTGCAGGCACAGTTTCCATGCTCAATGCATAGACTCATGGCTGCTGAAGACACCCATTTGTCCAATCTGTCGTACTAGAGTCAGTCCTTCAAAGATTGGTGTGATTTTAAAAGAGGAAAATAGAGTGTCTGGAGATGTCCGAACTGATTCAACATAGGACAAACTGCAAAGCACTTAAAAGTTTGTGACCGAAGTGGATCCAGTTTTTGCAAATATTGGCTTGGAAGTCTTGCCGTTGTTTGCATTTCCTCTAAATTTTTGGTCACTGCCACTCCAACATTTTGTTAATCTGAATTTATTGTTTGCCTATGCCGTACACATGGAATAGCAGGTAAAGGTCTTCTTTACTATCTCTGGTTTCCGTTTGGATCTCACAACTTCCCATCATTTCCCGTTCGTTTTTTACTACTTTTCATCAACAGCAAAAGTAATACTTTGAAAATTCAAAATGTATTTAGGTTGGCTTCAGATAGAAACTTAGATTGTAACAGCTATTTGGTCTTTTAAAAGGTGTCCAGTGAGCAAAAGCATGAAAAAATGCCAACACTCCTTCAGAGAGACCGATTTCATCGTTTTGTTTTGCCTCCGTTAATGTCTCCTAGCATTGGTCATCATCTATTTTGTAGGTTAATTAGTGGAATTTGATGTTTGGCTTTCACAAAATCAGCATAAGATTCATCGTCAATTGAGGATCCACCAATTCTGCGATTGATGAATTAAGATTCAGATCCTTCCCAAACATATGAAATAAAAAGAAAAACGTCAAGTGGCTCATAGTTGGCAATTTGCGTTTTCCTTTGATTTTGCTTCCGAGGTAACTCTCATCAATACAGGCATACATGCACTTCTTGCCATGACCATTTTCTTTTTCAAACAGCTGCGATTGATAAAAATTCAGAAATAACCTTAGGGGTCACTAAATACTTAAAAGAATAATAATGATAAAATGATAAAAAAACACACAACAAATTTCTAGCTTCAACTCAGGAAACAGGTGATAAGAACCATCATTTGGTGTGGTGAAGCTCACCTCTACACCATTATCCTCGAGACTTAGGGCTCAGTGCTAGCAAAAGTTGATTTATCCTCCCTTTCGTGTTAATCCCTCTCTACTGCACTAAATATAGCTCTATCAATACCTAGCAGTCACTACACAAACAAAATCTAATAGGTTTCCCCAAAATAGGTATTAATGAATTAACACAGCAAACACACCAGTTAAACATTACTGGTGTCAACAATTTTTTTCAAATCTCATTACACATAAAAGGTACAGTCAAGATAGGTCAACATAAAATGGAAATCTCAGTTTTCAGTTCCCTTTGTTAGGGCAGTGATAATTCTTGAGACTACTCCTCAGACACCAAGCAAAGAACTGACACATTAACGTGAAATTCACTGGTACGCATACTCACATATAAATCCCATCTAAATTCAAAGTGCTTAAAAGTTGAAGCAACTCTGCAACAGGCATTAAAGTGCTCTACTTAACAAAACCATATCTGGGTTCTGCACTTGCAAATGTCATTGACTGCTACAGATAGAGAGATAATAGTTCATGAATTCTTAGCATACAAAATATTCAAAAGTTTCCATCTCATGTTCAAATGATAACATATATTGTGCAGAGGGAAATGAAATGCAACAATGACGAGTCACAAAGCTCAGCTCAGTTCTTCTCCACATTATTCTCCAGCTCTCTCCTCAACTGCAGAGAGAAATCATCGTTGACATCATCATCATCCCAATCGTCTTCCCATTGCTGTGTTACTTCATTCCCTTCATCCTTATCCTCCCACTCTGCCATATGGAAAAATAATTAAGACTACAAGCAAGACTTAAATCCCAATTTATTATATTACAAAAAGAGATCACTGGATACGCAACTGACTTAATTGAACAGTGGAAAAAAATAAAATTAGAAATCAGTATTGAAGAGGGAAGTTGCAAGGCGAAACAAGCAAAAAGCAATTAAAGTGCCATCAGAATGACAATCACATAACAAAACCACAAATCCGACCATCGGAAGAAACCATAGAAATCACTCGCTTTTACATTCTAATCATGAAAACGAAAATGTCAGCATTATATAATATACAAATCCTTAATCCATAAAAATCCAACATCACTAGAATTAGAAAACCAACTACCATCAACTATCTAACAACCACGGCCACAAAATAACTCCAACGTTCAACAATGTCTATTAGAGCCCAACCCAGTTTTACCTACATGGTACAAATCGAATCAAGTAAAAATGTGAATCAAGTTACATGATAAATTTATATAATTGAGGGTAAAAATAAAAGTAATTCGAATAATTATTTTCTCCTTTGATTCACATAAACAGATTGTTAACCCTAATAATGAAAGAAAGTTAAAATCAATAACAAATCGACATATAAATAACATAATGAATTGCACCTTCATTAATCTCAAACTCTTCAAACTCGTCGTCATCTTCAAAGAGGTCGATTTTCGCTTCTTCTGTCACGGTCTTCGGCTCGGTCGTCATCCTTGTACTCCCAACAGAGACCTGCAGTAAATACAAAAAAATATATTGTAATATGTATATTTATAATGCTTGATGACTAATAATTGCTTATAACATACCGCTTACAGAGTGATTTCCACAATTAGAATAGGGTTTTGTTGGACGATCCTGGAACGTTCTAGTTCAGATGGGAATTACACAGATCCAGATTTATGCGGAAAAAGCACATCCTTAAACGTCGTCGCTTCAAGCAATAGAAATTTTTAATTTTTTTAATTTTAATACACAAAATTTGTAAGTAGTGTATGTTTTCATTAATAATGAAATTTCATTTGGGAAGGGAGGATTTTATTGAATAAAATTTTCAGTTTGTGATTGATTGTATTGCGCACGAAAATGAAATCTGACTTGGCCATATATTATCCCATATTTTTATTTTTTCCTAAACGACATGTCAGTCATGTAAAATGTCACAACACGACTAGTCATTCACGTTCAATGTTGGAGAACGATTAGGTGTAATAATCTTCCTGAATAGAATCACTTGGCTTTGCTTGCAAATAAAATAGCCAGCCAACCAGTAATGTTAAAACATCATCATATATATTAATGTGAGTACATCTTATACTGAATAATTCTGTTTCTTGGAACATGATCTGTTCGAGTTTCTACTCCCTACATTCCGGTTTTCTGATGTCTCTCAACACCATTTAAATCTGCTTCATATGTGATGCAAATAATTTCTGGTACTAGAACATTCCTAATCCCTACTCATGCGTAAACTGGTGAAGCATTGTAATAACAAAATCCTTAAGAGATATACTAATAGTAACCTTTGAATTTCAGCTTATGGAACACATTGGTGAGACCTGTTTATACAAGCTCTGTTTTAATGCTAATTGAAGTCCCATAGAACACGAGGTATCGAATTAACCTTTGAACATTAAACATGCTTATGTGCATGCAATGGATTGGATTAAACGTGGGTTTGCTTCTCAGTTCTTACTTCAGCTTCATTATGGAACAAAAAAATCACTTGAAATACATTCTACTCAGCAGTAACATTATTTTATTTATGAGAAAAATTAAAATTGCAAAATACAACTGTAAATCTGTATCTAAACTGAACAGTCTGACATGGCAGTAATTAGCTCTTACAAAAACTGAGCTACTGTCAGTAAACAACTACGTATACACCTGCATGTTGGCAGTCTATGTATTTACATTGAGAAATGGAATCATTTTCATAACAATTTACCAGAGTACATGAAGGGCTCGATCATGCGGAACTGTCGAGCCCGTCAATCCAAAGGAGCTTGTTTCAAGAAATTTATGTAGAATTTTGATGAGTGAACGTGCCTTTTTCCTTGCATGACATGGTCCATCTGTTATCAGGGAATATAGTGAAGTCATCAAGAAAGGTTCCTTTGCTAAAATTGCAATCACCTCGTCCCCAGCTTTGCTGCACATGGACAGCAATATCGAGACACAATACTCCTTCCCAGCTCTTGAAGTCAATGATCGTAATAACATAACAATCAGAGGCAAAGCTGAAGTTTGTAGAATTGTGGAGGTTCCTTCAATATTTTCAGCTAAACCTGCAACTACTGCTAGTGAATCTGTTAAAAGCTTAGCTTTATTTGAGGACGCCAAAATATCGATCAACAATGGTACAGTACCAGCAGCTATCACTCTCTGATGGTTTCCAGGATATAAAAGCAGTCCGAAAATTGCAACCAGAGCGTTCTTTTTCCCACAAGTTGACCCATCCTTAATCAGCTCCACAAGAGCTGGGATTGCGTCAGTTGTTTCACCTATCAATTTCCGGTAGCCCTTGACAGAAGAAAGGTAAAACAATGTTGCCGCAGCTATCTGTCTTGCTTCCAAGCTTAGTCCTGACTTGAGCACTCCAAGGATCACTTTTAGTCCCCCACTTTCAACTATCACTTTCTTGCCAGTGGTATGTTTCGACAGCTTCAGCAAAGCAGCTATTGCATTCTCTTGTACGTAACGATCTGGTGAAGATAAAAGGTTCAAGAGAGGCCAGACTGTGCCTGATTCAATTATAGAAGACCTATTGAAAATGTTTGACTTTGCAAGCAAACGAATTTCATAGGCAGCTTTGTTTTTCTCTTCATTTGTTCCAAAAAACAGCTTTCTTGCCAGAAATTTTGACAAAAACTTGATAGCTTCTGCAGCAGCAGGACTACCCGGAGCAATCGTCCTCGTTATGTCACGACTTTGCCTACGGGATTTGGCAAGCGAAGCGCCATTATCTAGACAAAAGTGTTGGATAAGTTTCCTGAGAGTTGTATTGGGGACCAATTTTGTGTTTGTTAGCTTCTCCCTTGTTTTGGGACAGATCATATTCCCTGCTTTCAGCCACTTTTGAATCGAAGATCGATCGTAAGTCTGTCCGGTACATACCGTCACTGGATCAGTCATTAATTCAAGCGAAATTGGACATCGAAAATCCTCAGGATTCAAGCAACTAAGCGTCTCCAAATTGCACCTAAGATCAATTTGATCGTTGTTTCTATAATCCACTGTTTCAAAAATAACTACCCTACAGTAGCTCATGAACCCCACTAAACTAGATAGAAATGGAACCTCCCTCTCATCACAATCCGAGCATTCCATTGCCATAATTTCTTCTATGAACTTGATTTCCTTATTACAATCGCTCCAGTTTTTAATCTCAAGGTAATCGAGAACCCACTTCATATACCCATAATCAGGTTCAATTCCCTTCTCAAAGTGATTCAATATTGAAAGAACTCTTTTCATGGCTAATTCATCGTCTCTGTCGAACTCAAAGTTGGCTTTGCTTGACTGCTTCGTTACTAACTCAACTAATTCCTTCACTTCACCACCAACATCCACTGTATTCAGCGGGAAAACATCGAGAGCCGTAGCGATTGCTCGAATTAGTACACGAAACTGTGTTGCAACAAACTGAGACTTCATTAGAATCAAAAGCTTGGCTCCTTCCCGCGTGCAATCTTCCATCAAGAATCGGACTTTTTGGAAGGTAAGGTGAATCTCGGAGAAGCAAAGAACAACTGAGCTCGATAGATTGAATCCATGGTCACAAATCTCCTCAAAGAATATTAAAAGAATTCCTATTTGGCGAATTGCTTCACGGGCATTTCTTCGTTGAGTTGCAAACAAATTTGATTGGTAATTGCATATGTTATGACCAAGAGTGATTAAAGAAGTCAAAAGGATCGTTGGAGAAATTGCCTCACAAGGGTGAACCGCCGGAAATGACAAAATCCGGCGATCGGTTTGATTAGGTGGTTTGATCATCAATAAATATTTGGAGAAACAGAGGAAAAAACAGGGAGTATGTTTGACGTTTTACGAGTGTCTCGGTTTTGAACAATCAGTTCGGAGTCATCAGCTCATATAGATCAGGAGATTTATTGACGTGACGAATCGTGGGACACGTGGCAGTGATTGTGCAATCGGGATTGCTGAGTTTGACTCGGAAGAATCCTAGCAACTTAAACAATGAGCTAGATTTTAATAACACGTGTTCCGTGACACTTGCAGAGAAGTAGTTGGCCACTTGTTGCTTCCTGGATCCTGATAAATCATCATTTGGGTATTGATTCTTGTTGTACGGCAGATTTGTAGTCGCACGGGGGATGGTGGGTCCCAGAACCGACTGTCAACGTGGCCGTATCAAAAAGTGCCATATTACCCGGGGTTAATATTGAGGTGAGTCGGATTTTGTTCAATTTTTGGAGATATGCGTCTATGCTGCGTGAATAAGCAGGCTTTGTCAACGACGTTATGATGCGTCAATGCGTCATTGTATCACTTGTTTTACAGGAGAAAATTTAAGACATTTCATATGAAAATTAAAATTCTTTAACATAAATTTAAATCAGTCAGGAGATCGTAAAAACATATAAATTAGTAAAATTGAAATATTAATTTAAAAAATGATGATTTAAGAAATAAAACGTTCCCTTTTAAAATTTAGGATAAATTTAAAAAAAAAAGTTTGACAAATTAAAAGATATTATTTTTAATAGTTTGAGGCCGAATTTTTAAAACAAGTTGATGAATTATGAGAGAAAATATTTACCTTTTTAAAATTAAAAAGATCAAAGTCTAAAAAAATAATAAAATTAAGGAAAAAATAAAGAATGATGGAGAGGCATATCCTATTTTTTATTTTAGTTAAGGATGATAATTTAGATTATAACACGATTATTTGACACGAATACGAAATATTAAATAAATTTGAATTTAAAAAAATTAACACGAATAATAATCGAACCGTATTTAAGTTACACAATAAATAATCACGTTGAATTCGAATTTAATTTTTTTAATTTATTTATCTGATTATGACATGATTAGTTAAATGGATAATTGGGTCTAAATGAATAATCGAATTTAAACGAATAATCGTATTTAAATAAATAATCAAATTTAAATGAATAATCTTATTAAACGGATAAACGGATTTAAACGAATATTCGAATTTAAATGGTTAAGCGGTTCTAAACGAATTCATGTCATAATCATATTTAAATGGATAAATAAATACACTTAATTATATTTTTAAATTAAAAAAATAATAAAAGATAAAAAAAACGTGCATGTAAAAGATTTATGATTAAGAACGGTTTAAAATTTTTTTAATACAACTTATTATTTTATTAATTTTTTATTACGTGTATATTATAATATTTTTATAAAAGTAATATTAAAAATATAATTTTTTATACAAATTAATGTAATGTAATGTAATTAATTAACTAATTAATTAAATATAAAATTAATATAATTAATAAATATAAATAATATAAACTATATAAAAATAA
>JAWDEX010000016.1:4322214-4339058 GCA_035221805.1 Trichilia hirta | reverse complement strand
CAGTTGGACCTCCGATTTGCCTCCTTTATTATTATCCTCGTCAATATTTTCATCCCAGTTGGTGGTCCGGTAAAAGGTTCCGTATAATATCAGCTGCACCAGACCCGATATCGATCCCAGCGCATTTGGAATCTACGGACATTGATACAAATGAATCAATTATTTGAATTCATTACAAATCAATTGAAATGAATGAATGAAATTTTTTCTCCCTAGTCCTACTATTTCCTTACCAGGACGTACGGGTCAAATTTAAGCAATGCATAGATGACCCAAATGATTCCATTGCATAAGTTAGCAACTGCTAGGGGTAATGGCAAGTACTTGACACTCTTGGTCTGGATCACCATTTTCTGAAAATACAAACGAATCAATTAGCGACCATCCATCCATTCATTATGATTCGTTGATGTATATATGTACGTATGGATTAGTTATTAATTGCTTACTTACCATGACTGTTAAAGGAGCGGCATACATGATTATGTTAAAGATGATGCACACGATCCCAACCACCATAGACCGATCTTTGGTGGTGTGGAAGAAAAACAAGGTCACAAAAACCATGATCACTATAAATATTGCTTCAAAGATCAGAGTCAGCACCATCTTACGCTGAAAGGAATCAAACAAAATAGAAATAGCGAGTGAGTTTTATCAAGGATTAAATTAAAACTTGAAAGGCAGATATTTTTAGTGTTTGAATTCATTTTCAATTTCGTATATATATTCTACGTACGCGGATTCCCCAGGAAGAATACACGAAGAAGAGTGTAACATATGCGAGCTCTATAACGAGACCAGCACCATTGATGGTGAAGATCAAAGTGCTGTCTGGATGGACAATGGGGAGACCATAGAAAACCCACATTGCACAATTCAAAACGGTGGCCGTATAGGGATCCGGCTTGAATTTTCCCACGGACTTTGCCTTGGCTATATTAACCATGGTCGGACTGCATCCATCATTTTACATACCAAGGATTAGCAATAGAATAGCAAATATTAGGAACAAGGGATCCAATACTTTGAATGTGTAAAGAAAAGGGAGAGAAAGTTTACATTGGGGACAGAAATAAGCCCAGAGAGATGACATTTCCTGAGAAGACATTAACAAATTAAAAGAGTCAGAACAAGTACAACCAAACGGAATGATATATATATACTCATTAATATATGTATGTATATTTTCTAACCGATAATGCCAACAATGGTTCTGATCGTTTCGGTGTCCAACATGTTTTTGATATTATTAATTGGCTAGGACGATATGAATGATGAAGATAGAAAAGAGAAAGAGAGAGCAGTGAGTCGTCTGAAGGGGAGTCAGAGAGATCTTATTGATGAAGAAAGGGCAAGGCCCGCCTCTCTTCGTCCACCAAAATTATTTTTGGGTGCAACCAGAATGAAGAACCCGTAAGATTATGGGAAAACTACGCTATAAATCTTTGACTAGGGGCTGTCTTAAATAGGAAGCAATGCTGGCTTCGGCGGGAAATATTGGACAGACGGGTTTCGCGATGCTCGCTTTGCCTGTCACCCTACCTTTCTGCATGCACGATTGTCAGCCACGGAAACGGATAGGAAGCTAGTTGTTAATAAAGTTCCTGGTTGGAAGCCGCTCCAAGCCTATTCAAACGGGAATCATCTAATTTGGATGGAAGGTTTCTCCGGAATACATATCATTAATAACTTAATTATCATTTCGTTTTATATTATATATTTTTTTAGAAGATATCATTCACTAATTAAGCAAATGCATTTTTTTATCATCTATCTTCATCTAAAAAAGTATCTAGAGCTATTAAATAGATGATAATGATATTTGTTATTTTATTTTTATAGATATTACCTTGCCCAAATCACAAACTAAGCGAGCACTTGTGGTTCAAAACTCGAGTAGATTGGAAGTGATAAAGGCATTTTCAATTAAATAACCCAATCCATTAAGTCTAGATTCTCTCAACAAAAATCAAATTACTATGTATATTATAGCCAATACCACAGAAGGGTCTCTCAAGATCTCACTCTCAGTTTTTAGAGTGTAGTGCTGGATTTATGTTTAGGATAGATGATTTTTATTTTATAAGAAAATTTTACTCTAATAATTATGGAAGGACTTGAATCTTCTATATCTTTTTTTTAATTTTTAAATAAAAAGACAACTAAATAGTCATCAAAAAAGTGTAGGGTATTCTTGTTTCTTAAGCTTATCGAATGTTTGAGATTGCATATTACACAATGAGATTCATACTCAGTCTAATTTTAAAATTCAAACTACTCTTAACTAAGGAATCAAATAGGCCATCACTAAATATATGATGGGCTTCAACTCGATTATTGTTCGAGTCCTAAGTATATTTTGTTATGAGATTGAGTATTCTAAATAATATTTTAGAATCCTAAATAACTAAATAATTTTCTAAAATTGTTCTATTGAAAGAAATATTAATAAAATTAGGATAAAAGCTTTAATTTTTAAATTGTTGAATTAAATATCCTTTGAAATGAGTTCTGTAGGGTGACAACCAAAGAGCCTCTCAAGCTGGACAGATTGATGGGTTTCATCTAGGACTAAATGGACTGATTTTAGCCCACCCTTCGTTCAGCCTGATATGTAGGCCCGTCTGTTTGATACCTCCCCTACAAGGCTTCCATAATTAATTCTTTCTTGCATAAGAAAAATCTGAAGACTCTTTTTGCTGTTGTAATGTAACTCGAAAAACTATGTCGTAGAAGTTCTAGATTATAAATTTTATATTAATATAAAATATATTTTTCCTATTAAAAATTAATGTGTATTTTTAAAAATCTCGTCTAAAGTTTATGAAAATCGCAAGTAAAAAGAAAGTCTGTGAAAATTCTGACAATCGTCTCTTACTACAATATTTTTATCCTTTCAATTATTTGTTGGCCAACTAAAAATATTCATAACAACCTTAATTTCATTTTTTTTATTTGTAATGTTATTATTCTCTTTGAAAGTTAATAATTCTAAAAATAAATTATTTTAATAAAATATTACAATATCAAAAATAAACTCATTTTTACCTTTTTATTTTGAAATTGATTATTTATTAGAATTATTAGCAATAATAATACTATAAATAAAAAATTTAAGTAACTATTAATAACACTGAAAAAATATTTTTATTTTAGATATTAAACAAAAGTAATCTTTTTAATAAAAATATTTTTTTATTTTTTAAAAATAGACAAAAGCGTAATAAAAAATAATTTCAATTACCTACAAAGACAACTTAAAAAAAAATGACACTTATCTATTTTTAAAAAAATACTATTATTTATTTCACAAAAGGTTACTTCTATTTATATAGCAAAAAATGGTTTTGTTTAATATGCAAAATGCATTTATTTTTTAAAGAGTTCTAAATTTATTTTTATTGATATTATTATTGTTCTCTTTGTGAGCAAATAATTCCATTAATTAAACTATTTTAATAAAATATATTTTTTATTTTTTAATAAAATAATTTATCTATTACAATTATTAGCTCACAAAATAATAATAACAATATGAATAAAATTAAATTAAGAAAAGGTTATCTTGAATATTTTAATTTTTTTAATGAACCAACAAATAATCAAAAGATGGAAATATTATAATCGAAGAGATTTGTGTAAATTTTTACAAATTTTTTTTCTACCTGTAGTTTCCACAAAACTCAGTGAAAATTTTTGAAAATACCCTTAAAAATTAATATTACAAAATATATTTTAAATCTTACTTTCTTTGTACAATAGAATGATTTTAAATAAAGTTTATATACATATTTTAAAAATTAGCAACAATACCGACATTATTCTATTTGTTCTTGATTCCCCAACCGTGAGACAAGGACAAGTAATTTTGATTTTTGAAGCAATCTTCGAGCTATAATTTTATAAGAGTCATAGTTGGATGATTATGCTATTATCATCCACGTTATAAGATAAAACCCCTTGAAATGATGATATTTGTAATTTGAAGCAATATCTTAAAATGGTTTCAGGGAAACAACACAAAATGGTTGCCAACCTTTCTCTAAATCAGAAAGGAAACTGCATGTCAAATGCTACAGATAAAGAGCACGAACCCAATCTCAATCTTTTTGGTTCAAACTGCACTGCAGTTCCACTCATAGATTAAGATTTTCTGTAGTTCATATCTTCATTCTAGAATATCTTCTAATAAATATGTCACTTCAGTACGAAGATAGGAATTGAAGACAAAATAGAACGCAAAGAAAGTCAAACCTTCGATGAATTAGAGTAATTCTTGCCCGAATCATTAGCACAAATAATTAAGACGTCAACATAAAAGTATAGCATTCGTAATAAATAAATCCCGGAGCTTGGAGGCCGCCTTCCAACAACGCTTAGCAATGGTTTCTGACAAAATTTTTAACAATTTATTTCCTCTCGAATCCTTCCCGGTGCCTTTCACTTTCTTTAATCAGATAACAATTTAACCAGAGAAAACATAAATAATTGTTGGAGCAATTTCATGTCCCAATTCATGCAAGGGTTAACCTGTAATTTTCTTTCCATTTTGTGAAAAATCTTTGTATTATTGGTCTGTTATATCTCTAGATGCTCGATCCCGTTAAATAACATAATAAGGACAAGAGCTGCCCACTTGCAACGACATGCCGCCTCTAATTTTTGAGTTCTGATTACCCACCAAACCTCTCAACTCTCATACAACACATGTAAGACGACAAACATTGTTTCTGTTTCAAACCTTTTATGACAACCTGTAAAACCAGTTCCATTTTTGGGTTCTTTCGATAGATTCAATGATTCGGATGCAAGACTTGTAACCTTTTGCGATGGTAGTTCTTATCCAGAACAGAATGAGATTGGTACAAGTTCATAAACATTTCTCTGGTTGAAAAGAGAGCAAGAAAGCATTAATACAAAATAACCTCGTTCTGGGTGCTGTAGAATTTATGATGGTAATGGAGATTGTAATCTCTGTGACACTTCTGTTCGTGGGTCTTGCAGCTTTGGTGGTAATTCATATTTGTATTGTTGGGAGAGCAGCACTCAGAAGAGAGTATGAACGTAGTGATTTGGCTCAAAGAGACAGAAACGGAATCAGTAAGATTTCCAACAAGCACTTGAAGGAGCTTTCTTGCTTTGAATACAAGGCAGAAGGAAGTAGCCCGGTCAATTGTGTTGTTTGCTTGGAGAACTTCAAAGTGGGAGATAAATGCAGGTTATTGCCAAAATGCAGTCACAATTTCCATGCTCATTGCATAGACTCATGGCTGCTGAAGATGCCCATTTGTCCAATCTGTCGTACTAGAGTCAGTCCTCCGAAGATTGGTGTGAGTTTGAAAGAGGAAAATAGGATATCTGGAGCATAGGGCAAGCTGCAAAGCAGTTATAAGTTTGCGACTGAAGAGGATCCAGTTTTTGCAGAAACTAGTTAGGAAATTGAACGCCTTGCGTTGTTTGCACTTCCTCTGAATTTTGGTCACTACTAATCTACGATTTTGGTTAATTTGGTGTTCTTGTTTACTTACCCATGCCATACACATGGAATAGCAGGTGAAGGCCGGCTTTTCTCTCCCAGTTTTCCGTTTGTTTTTCACAACTTACCATCAACAGCATGAGGAATATTTTGCAAATTCAAATTGGATTTAGGTTGGTTTTACATAGATAATTAGACTGTAACGGCTATTTGTTCCTTTGAAAATATCCAAGATGTTGAGCAAAACGAGCGTCAAGCTCCTTAAGTTAGACTGATTTCATCTTTTTGTTTTCCCTACCTCGTTAATGTCGCCCGGCACCTGTCATGACTTATTTTGTAGGTTAATTATTGGAATTTTGGAGTTTCGTCCTCCAAAATCAGCATAAGATTCATCGTCATCAGAGGATCCACCACTTCTATGATTGATGAATCAAGATTGAGATATTTCCCAAACATACAAAATAAAAAATAAAACCATCAAGGGGCGCATAGTTAGCAATTTGCATAGAGACACGGCAGACATGCACCTGTTGTCATGACTATTCTCTTTTTCCAATAACTGCGACTGATAAAAATTCAGAAATGACCTTAGAGGTAACTGAATACTTTAAAAAATAATAATAATAAAATTATTAAAAGAAAAATTTCTAGCTTCAACTCTCCAAAATAAGAACCACCACTTGGTTTCGTGATGCTCACCTCTCCACCCTCATCCTTCAGAATGAAGGCTCAGCGCTAGCAAAAGTTGATTCATTCTCGATCCTCTCTACTACTGTAGATACAACTCTGTCAATAACTAACAGTTACTGCACAAACATAATCTAATAGGTTTACCCGAAATAACGATTAATGAATGAACACAACAAACATAACAGTTAAACATTAGTTGTGTCAACAATTTTTTCCGAATCTTATTGCTAATAATAGGGTATAGTCAAGACAGCTCAACAGAAAAAAATGTAAACTTAGGATTTCAGTTCCCTTTAATTGAGGCAGTGATAATTCTCGAGATTACTTCTCTGACACAAAGCAAAGAAATGACACATTGACATGAAATTCGACACTTACATATAAATCCAATCTAAAATCAAAGTCCTTAAAAGTTGAAGCAACTCTTCAACAGGCATTGAACTCCTAAAAGTTTAGGGCAGAGCTCTACTTCACAAAACCATGTCCGCGTTCTGTACTTAAAAATGGAACTGAGCTACAAAAGACCGAGAGATAATAGTTCACAAATTCTTTGCATGCAAAATATTCAAAACTTTCCAACTCAAGTTCAAATAATAACATATTTAGTGCAGGGAAATGAAATGCAAGAATTCAGCTCAGTTCTTCTCCGCGTTGTTCTCCAGCTCCCTCCTCAACTGCAGAGAGAAATCATCGTTGACATCATAATCATCCCAACCGTCTTTCCATTGCTGTGTTACTTCATTCCCTCCCTCCTTATCCTCCCACTCTGTGATAAGAAACATAATTAAGACTAAAAGCAATACTGAAATCCCGATTGTTACATTAAACGGCCAACAAGATGAGGTCACTGGATACTCAGTTGACTTAATTGAAAAGTAAAAAAATAAAATTAGAAATCGGCATTGAAGATGGAAGTTGCAAGACAAAACAAGTAACAAGCAATTAAACAATCACACAACAAAACCCCATACATCCTGCCATTAGAAGAGCTTGTATAAATCACTTGCTTTCACATTCTAATAATGAAAATTAAGATGTCAGCAATTGAATAAGCTACAGATCCTTAAAGGGTAAAAAATCCACATCACTGAAATTAGAAAAACAAATATCATCAAACATCTCACAATTACAACCACAAAATACCTCCAACATTCAACAATGTCTATTAGAGTCCAACCCAATTTTACCTATCTGGTACAATCAGAATCAAATAAAAATGTATATCAATTTACATGATAAACTTATTTACTTGAGAGTAAAAAGCAAACCAAACCGAATAATTATTTTCTCCTTTTATTCACAAAAAACAGAATGTGAACCCTAATAATAAAAGAAAGTTAAAATCAACAAGAAATCAACATAGAAATATCGTAATGAATTGCACCTTCATTAATTTCAAACTCGTCGTCATCTTCAAAGTGGTCGATTTTCGTCTCTCCGGTCAGTCTTCGTTTCAGTCGTCATTCTAGCACTCCCAACAGAGACCTACAGTTACTACAAGAGAATATATTGTAATATGTATACCTGTAATGGTTGATGACCAACAATTGTTGACAGCATACGTACTTACAGGTTTATTTCCACAATTGGAATAGGGTTTTGTTGGCCGGTTCTGGAACGTTCTAGTTCAGACGGGAATTATACAAAGATTTAGGCTTAAGCGGAAAAAGCACAATCACAAATGACGTCGCTTTAAGCAATAAAACTCTAACTTTTTTGTTAAAATTTTTTCTTTTAAAACACAAAATTCGAATGCCTAGTTTGTTTATAAATTTAACAGTAAATATTTTTTTATTTATAAAATGAGTTTTAGTAACTAATGCTTAGGTTAATGATTAAAGATTTTATTTTATTTTATTATTCATAAAAAAATTATATATCTAATACAATAATTAATAATTATTTTTTATGTATTAAAAATTATAACTTATTAAATATAATAATTTTAATAAAATTCTTATAAAATTTCTTTTTAGGCAAGGAGGATTTATTGAAGAAAATTTTTATTTTGTGATTGATCTTATTATTGCCCATGAAAATGAAATATGACTTAACCATGGATTATTACATATTTTTATTTTTTCTTAAACGATATGTCAATCATGTAAAAATGTCACAACACGACTAGTCATTTCCGTTGGATGTTGGAGGACAACTAGTTGTTGTAACGATAGCCCGAATAGAACCATTTGGCTTTGCTTATAAATAGTGTGCAAGCACAGCAAGCCAACAATTAATGTATCTTAATATTATTAATGTATGTGATAAAAAACATGGGATGTAATATTATTATTTTTTATTTAATAAAATTTTATTTTATATATATTATTCAATTCTTAGTATATGATTTATATATTAGGTAATTAGCTGCTAATACCAAAAAAATATAAATACAAATTCTTTATAAATAAAAAGATTATTTACAAGCTATTTGTAAAATAATCATTTTATAATATAAGAACTTTTTTACTTTTAAAAAAATTATTAATCTTGATCTTATAGTCAAAACTTCAAGTAAAAATTGTTAATATATATGTTATATATTCGTTCAGCCGAATCCTTCATTCCTGCTGCACGGCTCCTACTGCCTGTTTCTACATGCTCTTCCACGTCATATACAATCTCGGCTATAATGCTGATTGAAGTCCCAAAGAACACAAGGAAGAACTTTCACGGAGAATTTAACCTTTAAGATTAAACATGATTATGTGCATGCAATGGATTGGATTAAACGAAGTCTTGCTTCTTAGTTCTTACTTCAGTTTCATAATGGAACAAAAAAATCACTTAAAATTACATCCTATTCAGCAGTGTCTCACATTATTTTATTTATTACTATAAATAAATTGCAAAGTACAACTGTATATCTTTCAGTATCTAAACTAAACCGCTGTCTAGCATGACAGTAATTAGCTCTTACAAAAACTGAGCTAATGTCAAACACATTCAGACGGTAAACAACTAAGTATACATCTATATGTCGGCAGTATATGTATTTACATTGAGAAATGGAATCATTTCCAAAACAATTTACCAGAGTAGATGAAGGGGGCGATCATGTGGAACTGTCGAATCCGTCAATCCAGAGGAGCTTGTCTCAAGGAATTTATGTAGAATTTTGATGAGTGAACGTGCCTTTTTCTTGGCATGAGATGTGCCGTCGGTTATCAGCGAATATAGTGAAGTCATCAGGGAAGGTTCCTTTGCTAAAATTGCAATCACCTCGTCCCCAGCATTGCTGCACAGAGACAGCAATATCGAGACACAATACTCCTTCCCAGCTCTTGAGGTTAATGATTGTAAAAACACAATAATCAGAGGCAAAGCTGAAGTTTGCAGAATTGTGAAGCTTCCTTCAATATTTTCGGCTAAACTTGCAACTACTGCTAGTGAATCGGTTAAAAGTTCGGCTTTATTTGAGGACTTCAAAATATCGATCAACAATGGTACAGTACCAGAAGCAATCGTTCTATGATGGTTTCCAGGATATAAAAGCAGTCCGAAAATTGCAACCACAGCATTCTTTTTCCCACAAGTTGTGCCATTCTTAATAAGCTCCACAAGAGCTGGGATTGCATCAGTTGTTTCGCCTATCAATTTCCTGTAGCCCTTGACAGAAGAGAGATAAAACAATGTTGCTGCCGCTATGTGCCTTGCTTCCAAGCTTAGTCCTGACTTAAGCACTCCAAGGATCAATCTTAGTCCCCCACTTTCAACTATCACTTTCTTTCCAGTGGTATGTTTCGAGAGCTTCAGCAAAGCAGCTATTGCATTCTCTTGTACGGAACGATCTGGAGAATATAAAAGGTTCAAGAGAGGCGGGATTGTGCCTGATTCAATTATAGAAGATCTATTGAAAATGTTTGACTTTGCAAGCAGACGTATTTCATAGGCAGCCTTGTTTTTCTCTTCATTTGTTCCAAAAAACAGCCTTCTTGCTAGAAATTTTGATAGAAACTTGATAGCTTCTGCAGCCGCAGGACTACCTGGAACAATCGTCCTCGTTATGTCACGACTTTGCCTACCGGATTTCGCAAGTGAAATGCCATTATCTGCACAAAACTGTTGGATAAGCTTCTTGAGAGTAGTATTGGGGACCAATTCTGTGTTTGTCAGCTTCTCCCCTGTTTTGGGACAGATCATATTCCCTGCTTTCAGCCACTTTTGAATCGAAGATCGATCGTAAGTCTGTCCCGTACATACCGTCACTGGATCAGTCATCAATTCAAGCGAAATTGGACATCGAAAATCCTCAGGATTCAAGCAACTGAGCGTCTCCATATTGCACCTATCATCAATTTGATCATTGTTTCGATAATCCAACGTTTCAAAAATTACCACTCTACAGTAGCTCATGAATCCCACTAAACTAGTAAGAAATGGAACCTCCCTCTCTTCACTGTCCGAGTATTCCATTCTTATAATTTCTTCTATGAACTTGATTTCCTTATCACAATCGCTCCAGCTTTTAATCTCAAGATAATCCAGAACCCACTTCATAAACCCAAAATCAGGCTCAATTCCCTTCTCAAATTGATTCAATGTGGTAAGAACTCGTTTCATGGCTCGTTCATCATCTTTGTCGAGCTCAAACTTTGCTTTTCTTGCCTGCTTCGTTACCAACTCAACTAATTCCTTCACTTCACCACCAACATCCACTGAATTCAATGGAAAAACATCGAGAGCCGTAGCGATTGCTCGAATTAGGACGCGAAATTGTGATGCAACAACCTGAGACTTCATTAGAATCCAAAGTTTGGCGCCTTCCCGCGTGCAATCTTCCATCAAGAATTGGACTTTTTGGAAGGTAAGATGAAGCTCGGAGAAGCAAAGTACAACTGAGCCCGATAGATTCAATCCACAGTCACAAATCTCCTCAAAGAATATTAAAAGAATTCCTATTTGGCGAATTGCTTCACGGGCATTTCTTCGTTGGGATGCAAACAAATTTGATTGGTAATTGCATATGTTATGAGCTAGAGTGATTAAGGAAGTCAGAAGAATCGTTGGAGAAATTGCCTCACAAGGGCGAACCGCCGGAAATGACAAAATCCGGCGATCGGTTTGATCAGTTATTTTGATCATAAAATAAATATTTGGAGGAATAGGGTATAAAACAGGAAGATGTTTAAAGTTTTACTAGTGTCTCGGTTTTGAGCGATCTGTAAGAAGATTTTTTGTAATTCCAGATTTATAAGGGGACGGATTTACTAGATTTATAAGGGGGAAACGTGGCAGTTATTGTGCTGTCGGAATGGCTGAGTTTGACTCGGCAGAATAAGACTAGACTTAAGCATGGCGCTAGATTTCAATAACACGTGTTGGGTGACACGTGCAGAGAGGTGGTTGGCCACATGTTGCTTCTTGGATCCTGGTAAATTAGATTTGGGTACTGTTCGGGTTGTACGGGCGGATTCATCGGAGGACGGAGGGTAGTTGGGTCCTACAAACCGACCGTCAACGTGGCCGTATCAAAAAGTGCCATATTACCCGGGGAAGAGTCCCGTCATATTGTTCAATGTTCGGGAAATGAGTCTGATTTTGTTCAAATTTTGAAGGAAGGTGCGCGTCTTTTCTACATAAATAAGCAAACGGCATTAATGCATTGTTACGTCACTTGTTTTATAGGATAAAATTTTAAATATTTTATATGAAAATTAAAATCTTTTACTTAAATTTAAAATCAGTCAGAGTTAGAAGTGAAAGTTTAAGGAGATCGCAAAATACTATAGAAAATATTAATTTAAAAATTCATAATTTAAGAAAAATTGAGGATAATTTTAAAAAAAAAAAAAGTTGACAAATTAAAAGATATTATTTTTAAAAGTTTGGGGCTGAATGTTTTTAAAAGGTTGATCAATTAGGAGAGAAAATATTTACCTTTTAAATTTATGCGCTAAAAGTCTAAAATAAATTAAAGAAATTAAGGAAAAAATAAAGGATAATGGGGCAGCTTATATTTTCTATTTCAGCTTATTGTTTATCTTATTTTTTAACAAAAATTTATTAGGGTGAAGATAGAGAATTTGCAGATGAAAAATGAGATCTCCAATTTTTTTTTTTTTTTTTGTCTATTTGTTCGTTTATATTCACTCTTTTATAGTATAAAATTTAAAAGTTTAATTAACTCAAATAAAAATACTATTATTATAATATTATTTTAAATAAAATTATTATTAGAATATTAAAATAATATGTTTAAATAATATCAAAAATAACAATGAAACATCGTTTAATAATTAATATAAACATAAATAATTTTGTTTATATATATAATGAAAAATGAGCAGAGATGGATAAGAAGTAATAAATTAATTCCCATCTCAATAAAAAAAGAATTATTAATTTTTTCCTATCCGTACTATTTCTCATAAATTAATTAAAACCTAAAACAATGTTAAAATTTTAAAGTACAAAGTTAAATTTAAAAAGATGATAATTTAGTGGATAAAAAGTTAAAGTTCTAAAGTTAGAGGGATCAAAGTACAAAAATTTTAAATTATAAATCAAATTACAAATAACTTTTGTATAACTTCAAAAAAATTTGTTTATGTTATGGCTCTACCATTATTTAAAAATAACTTAAATTTTAAATATTGAAGTATATACATATAATTTAAAATATTTAAACAAAAAATTAAAATATTTAGAAAAAAAATTTTTAATAAAAAAAGTAGCACTACATAATCAAATAGTAATTATAATTAATATAAATAAAAATATCATATAATCCTTTAAAAAATTTACTTATAAATACTAATATGACAACATTTTTAAATAAAATAAAAATGAGTTTTGCTCCAAAAAAATTAACTAAATTAATTTGGCATTTGGACGTAAAATTAAAAAAATCAAGGGATTAATTTCTCTCGCGCTGGTTTTGAAAAAAAAAAAAAAAATCTTAATTCTAGGTAATCCTTAATATAATAGCCGTCTAGATTTTAATTATATTTTATATTTAAGATCATTATTTATAATATTTTTACTATAATTATTGCCATTCAAATTCTAGTTGTCTATTGGAAAATGAATTTTTAAAATTAATCATTATAAATTCCAACTATCCACATAATAACATCATCTCTCCATTTGAAATACAAAATTTAAGATAAATCCTAGAATTATCTACCATTCTTCTAAAATAATTTGGTAAATGTTGCCAAGTCAAATTTAATAAATATAATATAATTTTAATAGCAATTGCATGATTAATGATGGTGGGCCTATGTATAATGACGCCATCCTGACATCCAATTGAAGGATTTTTCTAATAACCAAAATTCAAATCCCAAAGGCAATGGGTCCCGTTCCCAAGATCTATCTCATGCAAATTTGTTTCTATATGTGAGCACTCGGAAATTTCCCTGAACCCTAATCTTTTTTGTATTTTTTTTAATGGCCATAAACTCTCCTAATGGTTGCTTTGATTTTTATTTTTTATATCAAAATAATGATGACGAAGACTAATGCCGCCTTAAACGTGGACCAATCAATTATTGACTAATAACAAGCTTTGATTCCATTCACACCACAGTAATTTATGGGCGGATACATACCATAATATGATTTTTTTTTTTTTTTTTTTTAATTTATGGATTATAGATGAATTTTAAGTAAGCCTTACTTCGTCCATATTTTATTGGTTGGGTTCCAAGTTACATGGTCCACTCATTTAGATCCATTCAAGCTGCCGCCCGATTTGCTTGGTTATTTTAACTTTTAATAATCAGAAGATTTTGTTGACATACAACCCACTACGACTCCTAGCAGCCAACACGTTAATTACGATTTTCACTGATATGGAAATACGCAGCAGTTGGAAATTTTTGAAGCCAATGAAAATAAGCCATATCATGTTTTATAAATGAATAAATAGGTTTAGAAAAATCAATTACGTATTTCTAATAACTCTGTGATATAAACGAAGGAAACATTTCACTTCCTATCAATCCATGCTAAAGGGATTGAATTTCTTTAGTTCTGCTAATTAAGACTGTATTAGGTGATGATTAGAATTTAATGTCTTGAAACATTGGAAAATTGAAGAGATAATAAACATTAACTCAATTAAAATCTAAATCAACATCACACAAAAGTCATTTGTGCAGCCAAACGGAAGTCATTGAGTTCTCCGTTCTCTCATGAGATGAAAGGCAAGAACAAAAATTAAAGCCACGCTGGATTCTTCACGGGTTGAACGACTGCCTTCACTTGCAAGTAACTGTTAAGGCCGTAAATCCCCTTTTCGCGACCAATACCACTCATCTTGTACCCGCCGAAAGGAATTGCAGCATCGAAAACATCGAAACAGTTAATCCATATAGTCCCAGCCCTCAGTGCACGCATCATGGTGTTGGCGGTTTCAGCACTCTTGGTGAAAACTCCCGCAGCTAGACCATAGCGGGTTGCATTTGCTCTTTTTATAACTTCCTTAGTATCCCTGACAGTGAGTGAAAACCATAATTAACAAGGCAATACAAACGAGTCAGCTTTCTATCCATAGATATCAGCAAAGAAACTGAAATTTGCGATTCATGGAAAAGTAATAAGCATGGGTGGCGAAGTTCATTACTCACTTGAACTTCAAGATGGATTGCACCGGGCCAAATATTTCATCCTTTGCTATCAACATGTCATCCTATTCAATGAAAATGGAATCAGCACTCACATAGGGTGACATAGAAAATAATAAGTAAAAAATGGTACGACAAATTATGGAAGAGAAGTATACCTGAACATTTGAGAAAACAGTAGGCTTAACAAAGTAGCCTTTGGAGCCGAATCTGTCGCCACCACATTCAAGGGTTGCATTACTCTCAATTCCAGACTTTATGTATCTAAGGACCTTCTCAAATTGCTCTGGGTCAATCTGAGATTTTCACAGGTTCAAAAATGATATCAGGTTCAAACTTAAGCACTCAGATATAATCACATGTAAATCAAAGAAAGAGGAGGGTATTGAACAGCAACTATCAAATTGCCTATCAGATTAGCGGGTAGAGGGGAACAACAATTAAGAAAGAGCATATTGCTGTCCCCAAAAAAAAACAAAACCAAGGGCACATTAAAATGAATCCTAATATTCTGAATTCTTCTATGCACTCTCTCTGTCCTGCTATATTGAGGTGTAATAGCTCTATGCATCAAAAGATCAGATAAGATCAATTTTAAAGTGTTAAAAGGCAATGCAACATGAATAAACTACAAATATCGTGAAATGGAGCAATTATCACCTATCAGAGATGGAGAGAGACACAGAGAAGAGTGGGATGAGGAGGGATAGGCAATGGTGAGTACCTGAGGACCTTGTTCCACACCCTGCTTGAAGGGATCACCAACAACACGTTTCAGAGCACGTGCCTTTGCTTTTTCGACAAACTCATCATATACACGCTCATGTACATAAGTACGAGATCCAGCACAGCAGCATTGTCCCTACAGACAAAAAGCTTTTGAATAACTGGTACACTCACATCCAACATGGCAATTACAGGAAAAACTTATAGAACAAACCTGATTAAAAAACAAGGCAAAGTGTGCAAGCTCCACAGCCTGATCAACATCGGCATCATCAAATATTATAAATGGTGATTTCCCTCCAAGTTCCAAGGTTACTGGCTTAAGGTTGCTTTTCGCAGCCAATTCCTGAACAATCTTCCCAGTATCGGTAGATCCTGTGAAAGACAGCTGCAAAGTAGCGGGGATGAGATTAGTCACTGATATTTTGTAAGCACGCCAGATGCACTGATGAATCATATATAGGCTTGTAATATGCAGCTAAAAGACAAGGGGTAGGCATAAATATTATCTACCACAATCATCAATGAAACACGGTGTAAAAAATTAAATTTGGTTTTGAAAGTAGTCAGTCAAGCTGGTATCCATATGATTAATGCTCATGCTATCAACTCACCAAGAAAGGACATTCAATGCTTAGTATTAGAGGAAACAAGCAGAATGATTCTGTCTATAGCATATACAATTTGTACCATTTTCCAAATATACATCTGGTTTCATCACAAAACTATGATCCCCTGAGCCCAGCAGAATATTAGTTTTAAGATTGATGCATAAGTATGATCTTTTGTACTTATGTGACTAGAAAACGGATCACAGGGAACAGGGTTAAATAAGCATAAGAGAAGTAATGGCTCAAGAAATTTTGTTCTGAAAATATTGAGCAATCACTAGAGTTGAGGAAATACCTTGTCCACATCCATATGGCTGGCAAGGGCTGCACCAGCTGTTGGACCATAACCAGAAACTACATTCAATACACCTGGGGGAAGGCCAGCCTGTCACAGTTCGTAAATCAAGAAAGAAGACAACATTAGTGTCTACACCTCAAAATCTGAACAATGGCATCAACAGCAAAATAGACAAATCATTAAGCATAAGGTAAGCTGAGGAAATTGCATTGAGTAATTTAGTATGTATTTAACAATTTATTGCACATATCGTATTGCGTAACTCTCATCCACAAATTAAATTATACATTTCACTCCTTGAGTAAGATAATATAACATAATTACTAAATTAGATATTTGACTCCTTAGTAAGACAATTTAACACAATTATTTTCAACTGTACCTCGTGGAATAGCTTTGCTACATACAGAGCAGTCAAAGGCGTTTGCTCAGCACTCTTCAGAACAATAGTATTACCACAAGCTAGT
>JAWDEX010000016.1:4278829-4300950 GCA_035221805.1 Trichilia hirta | reverse complement strand
ATAGTTCACATAAGTTTCAAAGTTACTAAAATCTAAAGTACGAAGTACTTTATCATTTACTAATCTTTTAATTCTTTATAGAGATATATCTTAATCCCTAATGCTACAACTTAGAAGAGTTTTTATTTCTAACACGTCATTTTATAACAGTGTAAACATGTGTAACATTATAAGAGGTATCATTTTATAGTTTAATAAAAAAAATATCAATATACAATATATCATTTTTGACAAGATCAAATTTATAAAATAAAATAAATTTATTCTAAAAATTAAAAGGAATACCAAATAGGGCGAATCTTGAAATAAAAATTAAACTTTTAGAAAAAATATGAATATAGAACTTATTTTCTAAATTCAAAATAAAAATATTATTTAAAATTAAACTACATGTTCTAATAGCCTTCACATGTGAATGCATTTTATTTTTTAAATAAATGCATTATTTATTTTTCATCGGCTTTCTTAGGTTTCGTATACCCTACAAAGCATTCATAGATTGTAGAATCAAAATTAATCTACCATGTGTAATAAATAATACAAATTATATTCATAACAAGTCAATGAGATTAATTTACCTTTCTTCTCAAACCATTTTTGAAATTTAATGCAATTCTTCTTCACGTGTCTATTCTTTTTGCCAAAGAAGTACATAGATTTCTTTTTAATTTTAGTACCTTGGATCAGTATTTTACCTTTTTCTTTTTCTTTAGCTTTGGTTTGATTCTTCTCTTTTTTTGTCATAAGTGCACTCTTACACAATTTCATTATTAGCTTCAATTTCTCTTAAACACATATGATCATAAATTTATTAATTGACCATTTATCTTTGTGTATGTTATAGGATATTTTGAAAGATTTATATTACTATAAAAAAGAGTTCACTATATAGTATATAAAAATTGTCAGATATATCAACCTTAAGAGACTTTAATTGAGCTGCAATATCTCTCATTTGTATAATATGCTCTCATACACTTTTCACTATACTGAGTCTTAAGGATGAAAACTTTATAATTAGAGTATTGGCAATTATTTTATTTGAAGCCATAAACTATTTATCAATAGCCTTTATTAATGTCTTAACATTTTCATACTGATTAACTGAACCATGAATATTAGCAAAAATCTTGGTTATTGTGAATATCCCACTAAGGCAATTAGAAACCTCCCGTCATTCATAAAAAGCAATTTTATCTACAATACTAGTCAAAATGATAATTAATTTATCTTTTTAAATAGTATAATCAATGATTATATACCTTAAATAGAGGAGAATTCTTCCTTTGATACTTTATAGTTATCACCCTCTAGTTCAAAAATATCACATTTAATATTAGAAAAATTTTAGAGATTGTATAAGTACATAAAATATATGCTTATAAATTAAAATTAAGGCTACTAAATATATATATCATATTATATGAATGTAAATCATGTTTAAAATATAAATTTACTGACATAAAACTTGTTCATAGGTTAAATTTCTAATTCAATTAAATACATATATATAAATTTATGATAAAAATATCAAATTATATTTATTTTTTAATACTTATGGTTAAATTAAGAAAGATAATTTAATATTTTATCCTAATTAATAATACAAATACAATAAAATTTTTTGTGAAATAAAATTTATAATATTTAATATGATTAATTACAATTAATGTCTTAATATGATCATAAAATTATTAATAGATAATTTTTTATAACTAAAAATGCTGTGATTACTTATTAATTATTAAAATTATATGAATCATGTCATATTAAATTTAGAACAAATTTATTATTAATATTTTTCAAGTAAATATATGTGAAAAATAGTATTAAAAAATCACACCAGATAAATTACCATGAAAGACATGTGGGTTACAGGGACATCGCTTAAATACTAATTTTCTTAGATAGAATTTGTTTAGATATGTAATTTAATGATACAATATATTATTCTAAATATATCCGACAATAGAAACAACAAAAATTTTATAAATAGTATGAACCTTAAGTAATTTAAATACAAATTAACTTTAATATGAACTTAATTTTTCATGCATCATAAAATAACAATTATACATACGAATGCATAATTTATGCATTTATAAAGGAAACTAAGAATAATAAACATATTACTAAATTTAAATGCATAATAAAACAATAATTATACATACAAATATTAAATTCATAACTAATTTATGCATTATAAAATAAAATATGCACAAATTAAATTAATTTCAATTTTAATATTCACTAAATTTTGTATGCATAATGAAATATAAATTATACTTACAAATACTATAAACGTAATTAACATGCATTATATATCAAATATGCATAACAAATATGTTAAATATAATTTCTAAAAATTAATTATATAGAAAAGTTTCTGTGGCCGAGTGGCCAAAGGGGAAAGGATTGTAAGTTGGTTGCCGAGGTTTGAACCTTAATGCCTACATAAGTTTGCTATTAAAACCAACGACATGTCATACTTATAAGCGAAAAATAACCTAGATGTCATATAAATAGGAAGTCATCTACAACTAACATATCATACAAGTAAGAGATCATCTTCAACTTCTAACTAGATTGATCTGAATAGTTTTAGAACCAATTTCATATTTGTCAAAATTTTAAATTGAAACCAAATAAAACGTCATAATTATTGGCGAAAAACAACCGGCAAATGTTATACAAATAAGAGACCATCTACAACTGACATGTCATACAAATACGGGATCATCTTCAACCTTAAACTGAATTGATTCGAATGGTTTTAGAACCAATTTGATATACGTTAGATTTATAAATTGAAACCAAATGACATGTCATACTTATAGGTGGAAAGCAACTGGCATATCATCATATAAATAAGGGTCGTTTTTAATATCTAATCGAGTTTACTTGATTTAGTTTTGCCTCATTTTAGACTTAATTTAAAATTCGTTGGTTTTTGACTAGACAACCTACATGTCATATAAATAAGAGGTCATCTTTAACTACCAGTTGGTTGACCCGAATTATTTTAGACCCAATTCAAAATTTCTAGTTTCTCTATTTTTCAACCGTCATTTTTTATATTTTGAAAGTTAAAATTGTCAGAAATCTAATTTTCAAATGATTGATAATATTATTGGACACCATAATATGTCAAAATTTGAACATGAATCAAAATATTTTCGAGTGCAAACAAAAATATTTAGATTTGCAAAAAGCTTAAAAAACATGTCATACAATATTACATTTAAATTAAAACCAAACTGCTTGTCATACCTATAAGAGAAACAATTGACATTTCATATATATAAATGAGAGGTTGTCTTTAACTTCTAGCTTGGTTAACCCAACTTAATTTTCACTCGTTTTAGATTCAATTTGAAATCTGCCAGTTTTTTTACCTTTTGGTCATCATTTTTTATATTTCGAAAGTTAAAATTATTAAGAATTCAATTTTCAAATAATTCATAATATTATTTGACACTGTAATATGTTTAAATTTAAAATATGAGTCTTTAAGTGCAAGTTAAAATTTTTAAAATTGTAGAAAGCTTAGATGCAAAGGCATTGAAAATTCTGATACTAATTTTAGGATACTAATATATACTTTAAATATACTTTATTAACCAAATAGTAACTAAAATAGAATGCAAAAGTGTCAGACATAACTCTAGCTATTGAAGCTTTCTAGATTTAAAGTACTTCTAATTTATTTTTAGTTCTTTTTAATGGTGTAAGAGATTTTTAATGAAATTAGTTAGTTTAGAGACTTCAAAGTTTATTATTTATAGGCTCCTCTCATCAAAGAGGGAGAGAAAATTAAGAGAAAATTAATGGTTTCTTGAAGTGGAAGTTCGAGAGGAGATCACGGGACATATTCTGCCAAAACGTGGGTGCTTTATCCCCGTTCTAACATTACCTACAGCCACTTTCTCTGACCTCTCATTAAAATTTGTCGAATCATTCGTTACATGATTTGTCGCACCAGTATCAGTGTACCATGCTGACTCATTTTCGATGTCTTGCGAAGCTGTAAGATAAGCTGATGGTTGTTGAGTAGATCCTTGGCCTGTGTAGCTTTTATCCTTACTGGGATACATACTGCTATCGACTGACCATAATTACCACAAATCTGAAAAGTTGGCTTCTGAGCTTTTCAGTTATTGAAATTGCTTTTGCATCCATTGTTGTTGCCACTGCCCCTGCCACCACGAGGATTTCCTTTATTACAGAATTGGCCTTGCGCTTGCATTGGTTTGCCTTGAAATCTTCTATCGCTTTCTGCTCGTTAAATGTGATTAACAGCAGCATACGGAGTGATATCAACTGCGACTGTAGCTGATCGATGTAGCTTTCTTGATTCAGAAGTACGGAAGAAATTACTTCTCGAAGACTTGGTACGCATTACGCGAAGTAATGATAACTACCGCAGGATCAAATTCAATGCCAACTCTAGAGATAACGTAAGGTATTTGATCTTCTTCGCTCACTGGAATGCCAGCAGCAGCTAAACAATCTGTATTATGTTTCATTTTTATGAAATAGTCAGCTGCAGTTGCAGCACCCGTGCTCTGAGACAATCTGTCTAAAGGTGTGTCCATAGGTCTTGTGAAGTGTCACAGTTAACAACCGTTCTAAGCAGTGTTTCTGTTATTTTATACTGGGTTAACAACAGAAACTTTTTGTTAGTCTGATCAAAGCTGATAATATTCGCTATGAGAAATGTTTGCAAATCATATGCTTTCACAAAAGGTAGGACTTGAGATTTCCAAATGAGAAAATTTTGGCGATCGAGTTTGATGGTTGACGGGTAATCGAAGTTGTTGGGAATAATGCAGGTATTTTGGTTCAGCAAAGTTTGATTTGAGTAAACGTTTGAAGGATAAGTCGAAGCATTACTTGCCATAACGTTAATTGATCGTACACTGCTATGATAGCAGGTTAGAAAACGAAAGAATTGAGTCTAAACTTTTATTTCAATTCCCGTTATTTAACTAGTGCAGAAAACACGACTTTAAATACAGCTCAAACTTAACGGAAAGATAAGAAAACAATGGTAAAAATTCTAAACCAATTTCATGCAGCCTCTGAGCATGAGCTGTTCGAAGGTCCATTCTTCGCGTTGGTGGTACAAGCTCTCCGCCCTGGTGGAGTGATGTGTAGCCAAGTGGAAAGCCTATGGTATTCTGCCCTCAACGTTGAAGATATTGTCCACAGATGTCAACATATATTCAAAGGCTCAGTGAGCTATGCCTGGACAATTGTTCCTACATATTCAAGGCATGCATGTTAATTTCCTCATTACTATTATTCTTTTTCATTTAGCCAGCTAGTAAGTAGTGATCAAACAGTTTTATGTACGATTACGTGGCTTGACTTGAGCGATCACCTCATGACTATTGCACGCAGTGGAGTAATCGGCTACATGTTCTGCTCCACCGGGGGATCATATGTGGATTTCCGACATCCTGTTAACCCAATTGACCCAGAAAAAAAATTTTGGGGTGGCGAAAAAGGCCATGAAATTTACAACTCAGAGGTGATTTAATCAATTTAATCCTTCAAACATTAATAATCTCATGAACTACTCTTCATTTATAAATTATTAGGGTGTACTTGGGATTGAGTTGCTCGTATAAGAGTATAAAAAAGGAATGAGTGTTCCCGCTTAGAAATTGGTGATTATCGAACCCTTCAAATTGTTACATGCTTTTCAACGGTAACTAGAAATACCATAGTACCAAACGTAGCATTAATTGGGCCCATAGTTTGGGGATGCTCATTTACCATATCTAATTGTCGCATTTCAGGTACATACCGCTGCGTTTTGTTTGCCGACTTTTGTGAAGAAGGCGGGCGTCTCCTAAGTTCTAATGACTGCAAACGGGAGATGTTGATTCATATCACAACCGAAATAAAAATGGATATATATAAATGTTATATGTTCACAGTCAGAAAGAAGTACTGTCTAGAGAATTGCATGGTAAAATTCTCAACGCAGACATTTCCTTAGAAACATTTGGTTAGTTCCCTATAAAATTTCGGTTTCGTCTATTTGCTTGAATAAAGTTTCAATCATGTGATATTTACCAATTATTAATTGGTTACCATAATGTGTTACTTCAAACAAGAAGAAAATGACTCGTGATATCCTTCATGATCTTTAACGTATTCTATGATGCTGTGACTTTAAAGTTACAATTATTATAATATAAATTTTAAATTAACTAGTGTCATCTGTGACTCTCTTAAAAATTAAATAAATATTGACATTATATATATATATATCATGATAGTAACAATAATAATATATTATATATTAAATAAACGTATTAAAAAATTAGAAACTTAATTTTCTATAATAAACATAATATTAAGAAAAAACAAATAAGCAAATGCATCATAAAAAAGAACTTATTGATATCTATAATTTATAATTTATAATTTTAGTTATTGTCGTTAATAATTACAGTAATAATAATAAATATTATTAAATATTATTAAATCTTTTTAAAATTACAATTTTTAACAATAATAATGATAATAATATTACTAATAATAATTTAAAAAATATAGTTTCAACAATAATAAAAAATTCTACTAATAGTATAGTGTTATTATTATTATTAATTTAAAAATATCTTATTTTAAGATTATTTTTATTGTCAATAGTAATAATAATAATAATAGTAACTATTATTATTAATAATAAAAATAAATTTATATTATTATTGTTGTTGTTGTTAAATAATAAATTTATTTTAAAATTATAATCTATAAATATTAATAAAAATAATTTTATTATTTAATTGTGCTTATTTAATTTTTTACATTAATATTAATTTAAAAATCATAAAACTAACATATTTAACGTTTATATACATATATATACACTCCCATGCAGTATTTGGGAAGAATATATATTATCCATGTCTGCGTTTGCCATGTTGACGTGTCTAACTTGAAAGTCGCTGCATTTGATACCATTGGAATTTAATTATCAAATGTGTAATCCTAGTGCTTATCTGTCAGCGGATTCGTTCAGATTTGCGCAGCAATTGGAACTACTTGTGCGAGTATTACATGTCACTCAAAAATGAATAATATTAATATTAATTAAATTATTAAACTTTTTTTTTAAAGATTAAAAATTTATTTAATGATTAGTATAATTGATTAATTGAAGACTTTTATAAAATTATGTACGACGAAAATCAATAAAATAATTTAAGGATTAATTTTTTTTTAGTTGTTGGGTAAATTTTTTCTTTTTTATTATGTGAATAAAAAGTCATTTATGAAGTGTTTTTTTTTTAATTTTGATATATTTATCATTTTATTTAATTTTTTTATTATTTTTTTGATACTAAAATATTATTAAAAGAAGTGTAGAAGAGTATAAAAGAAAAAAAGAAAAAAAAGAAGAGAGAGAGAGTGAAAATTTAAGAGAAAGAAAACGTACGAGAGAAGAGAGAAAAGAGAAAAGTTTTTATTTTATTTTCATTATATAGTATTAATTAAACATCTTTTTCGAAAAATATAACTGTTGGATCAAGCTAAAATTTGATCTGAAAGTTTCTAAGATCGTGTTCTATGATTTGAACGGTGAAGATGGATTTCTATATTTTATAGTATCAGTTTTGAGTCATGAATAGTGGTTAATTACGTGCAAATTTTGTTTCACTATTTAGTCTTCATCAAACTTCCTATCCGAACTTGATAACTGTTAGATTGTCACAAAATTTGAACAGAATCTTTTGAAGATATAGTTCTACAATCTGAACGGTGAAGATGATATTTTGTGCACTATAACTTCATTTTTTGGGCAGAGAACAAAAAATCAATTTTGGATAAATTCTCTCTATACTTTCTCAATTTGTTATTCGTTTTGTTGTTAGTTGTTTCTCCTTATTTGGTACTTGATTTGTGGTTATTTGAAAGAATATTTTGTAAGACTCTCTTAATATAGTAAAGCTTCTTTAATGGACTTAAAGTTCCGTAATTTTTACCCTTAATTGAAAGGAATTTTTACGTAAAAATTTCGGTATTTCTTGATTGATGATTTGTATTGATTAATTTATATTTTTTTACTATTATACTTGTTACCTCACATCATTATTATATTAGAATTTGCGTGCTCTTAACATATTAAAGTAAAAAAAAAAATTTAGATTAAATTTTTATTCTACTTTATTATTCTGTCTTACATTATTTTAGTGTTTTATTCCCCACATTAGTTTTTAATTTCCAAATCAGTTCAGTTTTTCAAATGATTCCTCGCTCAAATGTATATTATTTTCGTTTTTTAGATTTTGTTGTTTCGTTGGAATTAAACATCCCAGTTTGTTTTTTAATGAATGGACACGAGAAGACAAGTGGGAAATATTTAGCCATCAGCGTAGAGGTTCGTTATGTTCTCCTGTTATGTAAATTTAATCCACTGAAAACCATGAAAATTCAAATTGTCATGGGAAAGACATAAAAATGGCCATGGTTATTTAAATTGAGTCCCATTCTTCCTTCGATTTCTCAATAAATTTAATGAGGTGGGATAAAAAATTCTCAGATGATTAATGGATCTCCATCCCTGTTTTATTTGTCCATTTCACTAATTTATAATTTATATTTATTATTTTTAAAAAATAAATTTTGAATTTAAATTATAAATATTTAATTAACTTAAATAAAAATAGCATTAAAATAATAAGTAATTATAAAAATATTAAAATAATGCTAAAATTTTTTAAAATTTAACAATTAATATAAAAACAAAATAATAAAATAATTAATGTTCTAATGTTATGTAGCAACATTATTATTATTTTTATTTTTAAAATTTTTTTCATGCCATTTTTTATAAATTAACTTTTGTTATTTTCGGTCTCGTTTAAGGTAAATTTATGCGCGCCGTACAACGCATTACAAAGTATGCAAATACCTTTAGATTTTGCGGCCAATTCGTTGAATTACTCAAATATAAATCAACAACAAAATATTGACTTAAATAGAATGAACAACCTGATGGGGTTATTCTAAACATTTTTTACAGCGTAATTGGAAGTCAGCCAATCAAACGGGGAAATTGTGACATACACTTTTTCAGCCCAGAACAAACAATATGAATTTTCTGTCTTAATTACAATCAGAAGCAGGGCCAAATCACTACTAAGGAAAAATGGGTAAAAAAATAAAACCTCATAAATTCTCTCTAATTTACAGATGCATTATTTTGCGAGGTAAGCAACCAAGACAAAGCAACCAATGCTTCACAAATGACATGTTGTGCGCGTGGCATCACATAAAAGTACCAGATCATTTGGCTGACTATCTCAAAATGCTTATACCGTCAAAGCGGAAGTGGCTCCACATCATGATCTTTAGGGTTCATGGACATAATACATAGAAAGTGAGGGAGAAAGAAATAAGTGGCCATAAATACAATAATTCCGAGATCAGCCTCTTCACCAACTGCCGCCCGACGAGGATTCACCCAGTATATTTGGCTAGCACACCATAAGCAATATAAACTTGCTACAATCAAAGTAAGTTTCGCTGATCGATAAGATTGATTTCTAGCAGACCTTATAGACCGTACTCTGCAGGCCAAAACAATTTAGAAACTTAATAATGTCAACAACCTCATTAGAGTCTGAATGAAACCAAATGATTGAAACGTCCAAAAGCAAAGACCTGTTGATATAAATGAAGCCACCAATCAAACAAGTGCACAAAAAGCCAACGACAACAACAGCATCTGGGTTGATAGGTGCTCGGTTCTTCCACCACCCAGTGCTCAATATCCAAGTATACATTGATGAATGCCCATTTTCCTGTGACGAGCTATGTTAAATCCCCATCATATTGACAGACAAAAAGGACATATGGCACTCAGAGGCACTAAAAAATGGAAGGGAAAACATGGTAAATGGTTTGGCCTTCCATTGATACAGTGGCTACTTTTGTATTTACAGCGGTTGATAACCTAAGCTATTATACAAGCCAGAGATGCATAAATATGCGTCCTTATTTGCTGTATCAAACTGATTACTCTTTTTCCCAAAGAACAGCCTTATCACAGAGGGATCCCCACCTATCAAGTTCTCCTAAGCAATGAAATGTTTTTCCATTTCTAGATCAAGACTTAACTTTGCTAGAGTTTAGCACAAAACTTCGAACAAGGCAAGTCATGAAGATTAAAACATTAAATTAAGATTCAAAGATGACCAAGTGATTTTTCTGAAAGATGGCAATTGTCTGAAATTGTTACCAAAACTAAACATATCTCTTCTGGCAGCTTAATAATTTTCGTGGATTCTTTGATTTATAATCCAGGATATAGCAGACAAAACATATTTATATGGTGTGCTGACAACTCAGATTCTTACATAAAGACAAAATTTGAAAATGTAATGAATTGACAATTACATTATCACTTGTCAATAATACATCTAATAAGGCAATTTTCTTGACGTACATTTAGGTCATCAAGAATTTTACAAAAAGGAGGACACACATGATCCAGTTATATATCCTTGCACAAAAGTTCTATGTTGCTCATCCATGTGTATCTTGAGAAATTGATCATGATAACGATTATTACTCTAAAGTTGATAACTCTATAATTTGGAAGCCTAATAACAGAGAGTCAAAAATAGAAGTCTTCCTCCCTCCTTTGTAGCCAAACCTTTTCATCAATTACAAAACACAGAAAGAAGACTGGTTTAGATCTATGTCTATTGTATAGTTCACAAACTCAAAACAAATTGATCTAACCAAAATATAATCAAGAAAACTATACAGTTCTCAAACAACAAATTCTAAAACGACATTTTCACTTAATAAACAAAACGACTGTAATCAGCCACATAATCTATCATTCAATAAATTTTACCTCAAACAGATGGTCAAGGAAAAAATGAGATAAAGAACCAGCAGAGACCAGCAAGAAACATTGCCTCCTTGTAAGCGGCACCTGCATGATATAAACCAAAGATAATATACCATAAAAATCTGTGCACTGAATGCAACTAAATGTAACTTCATTGATTAAGCAAGCTCCATCAGGAAAATACATTGCCCTGCTAGTCTAAGATTGTAGTAAATGGAATTACAGCGCAGCCAAGTGTCCGCCGATTACTGAATTGAATTGGTTGTTTAATTGATTGTGTAATTCAAAATAATAATGACCCTGATGCAAAACAGATCATGTTAACATATATCACCAATATGAAATTTCATTGTTTCCAAAAACAGAAACAATTAGAACTCTTTAATATAATCAATAAACGAAGGTTAAAACAAAATATGTTGACATAAACTTAGAAAACCACAATACAGTTAGTTGACAAAAAACCCCTGGTTAAAATTTTCCAAATAAAGCTCCGGAATAAACACAACCAAAAACCAAAATAATCCGGACGATCAAATCAAATAAGAAGCTGAAATTAAAGGCGTGAGCAGAAACTAATGCTATGCATTGCCGATTGAGGTTAATTCAACCCAACCATTTTCAAGAACGAACTATTTTCTAAATCTGTAACTAAACTCACCCCAGAAACTGAATCGAGAAGTCCTTTATGAAGCAAAATCCCGGACATCCAAGAGTAAAGAACACACAAGGGAAAGCCAAGAATCAAACAATAGTAGAAGGGGTCGTGAACGGCGTCTGCTATCGCCGAGCCGAATGAATGAGTGAAGAAGGAGCAAAGCCATTCGGAGAAGGAGCCGATATCTGGACCGAAGAAGGCGTTAATTGTGTAGGTCAACGTATGGTGGGGGCTGAACTTTCCATTTGACAGCTGCGTCATAGCAAGACCCGAGCCCATCGCGTACATCATGTGTGGTCCTGGGCCTGGCATAGCTGCAGTTCACCAATGTGCCAGAAACTCAGCTTGGTCTGAGATTTGACAGTTGCAACGGGAAAGTAAGAAATTGTAGGCTTTCATTGATTCATTCTCGCCGATCACTGGAAAATCGAATTACAAAAATATTGATCAAACCATTTAATATATTATAATCTGATCTATAAGTTTCAGGAGCAAAAAGGAAGAAATTGGAGGCAAAAATGGAGTCGTAAAGCTAAAGGAATGGTGGACTGTATCTTCAACTATCCATAGCTGGCGTAAAACAGTCAAGAGTCAGCCATGAACATATACAAGAAATGTAGATAAGTGTGATAAGAAGTAGAACTCCACTTAATTTTTTTTTTTTTTTTATCCTGCATAGAACGATGCTTATCTGACAATTAGAACAGTTAAATTAGTTTTTGGAAGTTTACTTTAAGCATGACATTAATTAAATCGGATCAGATGAAGGGACACGGCTAACGAACTATGTCATGGCCAGCCCAATTGATAAACCCCTCTTCTAGTATCGCATTTCTAGGCTTCAATAAAGCACATATAATATCTAGGCTATTGGGCCTTAACATACACTCTTACAATCAATTAGAAAACACCAAGCGCGTTAACGCGACACAGTTGTGACTTCGTAAGCAACAAAAAATATGTTACGTACATAAAGATTTAACCCTATAAATTCATGCAATTGAAGAAGTGAAATAAACATTAGCCAAAGATTACATTTAGACTCGATTATTTTTGTAAGAATCTAAGGAAAAAGTATTTTCGTACAAATTTATTTTACAAGCATTCCATGTGTTCAGGATTGATTTTAGATGCTGCAATTATGATTGATTGATGAGATGTTAAGTATGAGAAAATAGGAAAGAATTCCTAAAATTGCTGGAGAAAAATAAAATATTATTTTTCTCTTCCTAAGGTACAATTTTACATGATTCGTAACATCTTCGATAATGGACTAATGGCCATATGAGGTATTTATTGTAGATGATAAGGATAATAATAATAATAAATAAATAAATTTTTGAACCGTACAAATAATTTTTACATGTTTCTTTGTTAACTATGTGAACGTTTAAAATGATTTGCTATTACTGAGAGTCTTCTAATTTCTTGATAGATAATTAACATTTATTTTTATAATATATCAAATAATTTTTTTAGTTAATATATTAATTTGTGATTAAAATATCTTAAACTTACGTAAACTCAAATCGTCTTAAAAAATTATTTGAATTAACATTTAGACATAACAAAGCATATGTGATAATTATTTTTATTATAGATTTTCACGAATTTCTTGAGTGGTGTTTTTAAACCAAAATCACTTTCGAAAATTGGCTTTACAAAAACACACCAGGCCGAAAAGCACTTATGAAAGAATCTTCACCCAATCCAGCCCCTTTTGACAATTTGCCATGTTAAGATTTTTTCGAATATTTAAGACACTGTATCCGTACTGACTAGTCGTGAGAGAGAAAGGATAAGACATGAACATTCTGATTTGCGTGAAAATGGACCCACAAGTTTCATCACTTAGTATAATTGGTCTTTTAACGGATAAGGACACCACACGCCTTCATCGACATCACATTTCTTACAGCAACTTCCGCGCAACACGGATACCGGATAATGCGGGTCCCATACAATTACATGTAATGAAAATTCTTTTTCTTTTTCCTATTTATAACAATCATTATGATTTTAATTATTATTATTATTTACCTTCTAATCCGTTTAGTTAGGTCCAAAAGAGAAACAAACAACTTTTTCATTTGCGTTTAATGTCAAGGTTATGGCCAAAATTTTTTAAAAAGAAAAAAGAAAAAGAAAATTAATCTAATTTATATTTTATTGTTAATGACAAGGAGTTTTCCATGGTAGCATTATACCTGAAAAAAAAAAAAAAAAAAGGAAAGGCAAAATTAGTGAAATTAATATTCTAAAAATTGGAAATAATCTTTTGAATCTAATCAATTTATATCAAGAAAAGCATTCTGAAATTTTTCTGAAAGAATAGCATCCTTTATAATTTTAGAAACTGAAGAGAGTTTAAAATCTCCAAGATCCTGATCTATATAAGCATCTAGCCACCTATTATTCTTAAAAGAATTGAAGCGCCATCCCCTACAAGCCAGCAAGAACCTTGAACAAAACTGGGTTAATGCATTTGAAACCTGAAAATAAAAAGATTGAGAAACCATTATCAATCCAATCTCTTATTAGATAATATTCAAAAACAATCCTTAAAAAATTCTTCTAATAAAGAATTATACTAAAAAAATCCTGTGCAAATTTCAATAAAGCCAGTTTATTGAGAAAGCATGTAATAATACTTCATGTCACCTGCAGGTGCAATTAACTAAACTTCTAAGCTTTAGGTTTCCCTAATAAAGTAAATGTATTTTGAATTGTAAAATTCAAAAACAAATCAGTGATGAATTATGTGTTTAAAATAGATCATTTTTATTTAGTTTTGGGTCTGAACTATTATATTTAGTATTAAAGCGAGGTGGGAAGCGTTATCGTTAGCTCAGGGGAGATTGTAATACTTCCTATTGTCCCGTGAGTATTAATCTATAGCCTAAATTATAAGTTTCAGACTCCTCTAATTTACTAAACGTGTTTTGAGTTGAAAAACCCAAAAGCATGCTCGTGAAGGATTGTGTGCGCGTAACGAAAATTTTCTACTTCATTTTAGGCACAAGCTCTTGCAGCACCAATATCACGTAACCTGACACCACCCTCCGCATTGGGCAAACAAAGCTATTCCCAAGCAACTAAAACTCCTTTAGAGGTGCTGGCAACACCAAGCATCAACTGACTAAATATATATAGGAGGAGACGATCCCTCTTTTATTCTTTTAAGCTAATGAACATATCTAAAATCCGTAAAATTTTTTCCGACAAAGACAGCACATTTCTGCTTACTAATATTTTAATCTGGAATAGTCGCATAATGGTCCAAAAACTCAAATTAGATTTTCCACAGAAAGTTGAATCCTCTCTAACAAATAAAATAGCGTCATCTACATAAAGGACATGCATTAAAGAATCACAACTCCTCGGTCTAGAAATCGCCTTAATCTGACCATCCGCTAACAACTTAGGAATACTCCTACTGAGGCAATCTTCGGCTAAACAAAAAAGCCGCGGCGAAAGCGGATCTCCTTGACGCACCTTCGACTGCGAGAGAAGAACCCATGTGAAATACCATTAACAAAAACAGAATGCTCAGCAGATTGCTACAGAATCTTAACTCAATAAATAAAACTATTATTAAAACCAAAACGAGAAGGCATTTCATATCAGAACGACCAATTCAAAGCATCGAAAATTTTTGCAATATCCAACTTTATAGCTACATTACCACCCGTAATGTTCCTATCCAATATTTGAAAATTTTTTGAGACTAAAGCAATAGCTTTTGCAATTTTTCGATCTCGAATAAGGTAATGCCATTATGGCGGACCGCATTGCCTAAAGCTGAAGTGCGCAACAGTAATGGGCCTAAATTGTCTTAATTTACATAATGAAGATCTATTTTAATTAAAATGAAATGTGTGATTAATTATTATAATTTTTTTTAGTAGGACCGCATGGTAGAACTATCAACTTTTTTTTATGCATTTTTAGAAATTTTTATTAAATTTATCAATTTATGACTTTTGATATTAATAAATTTTTCCAACTCTAAAGAAAACACAAATTCCTGGTCCACGTGTCAAATCAAAAAATCTTAGAACTAATGCGTTGATTTGAAACAAATCTAACCACCATAACGCAGCATAGCGATGACGTGGAATGCACTGTAGATATGGTGGGTCCCCACGTGCTTGGCCGAGCTATTGAAGACAGAAATCGGTCTCATTCTTAGATTATTGAAGTGTGAAATGTCCGTACAAGATGTGGGTGATTTGATTTCGGGCAAAGCAACATTTTTGGTGGGGATATATATATGTATATGGAGAGACAGACATAGGATGAGGATTGAGGAAATGGAAGGTCATTCATTTTATCCGCATTGATTTCCGAAACTATTAAACCGACCTTCTATTCCATCATAATCACATTTCTACCATTTTAAATTTCTTCGAGTTACTCCTCCTCGTCTTAGTTGAATTTTCACTTGTCCATGAATTATAGTGATTTGTGGGATCTTAAATAAATATATAAATTTATATGTTAATAATTGTATATTTAAAGTTATTATAGATCAAGTTTAAAATTTAAAGATTAAAGTATAAATTTCAGATATATTTTTTAATATTTTATCTGATGATTTAATTGAGTAGTTATTTAGGAATATTCCAAAAAAAAATATTAAAATATAATTTTTATATTATAATGGATGCATCACTTTTTAATAATTTTCATATATGAGATATTCATTGACTTTTTAGTTTTATTGTTGAATTAAGATTTTATAATATTATTGATAATTGATCTAAAATTATATCCATTAAAATATGTGCATAAATTTATTTATACATATACAAAATATTATGTTAAAGAAATTTATGGTACAAAAATTATATAAAGAGTTGTAATACAAAAATTACATGTATAATTAATAAATAATTATAAGATGTAAAAAAATTATTAACTTTATTATTTTGTTGGTGCTAATATGCAATTAGAACGTATATATAAATAGATATATTTATCATTTTTGATTAAAACACAAATTTTGTATCAAATTTTATATATATATAACATTATTTTTGAGTAATACTATAATGTCGACAAACTCATTTTATTAGGGAAAATTTTTGCTGATATGTATAAATTTTTGAAAGAACTGCAAATAAACATTTTAGTCCTTAATAAATTTATTTTTTGTATTAATAATAACAATTTTATTATTTATTATATTACATTTGATTTAGTATTATTTTATACATTCAAATTTAAATATGAAAAAGTTAAATTTTTAGGACTAATATATTATTTTTGTCTCATTTCAATATAGCAATGGTTCTACCATTTTCATTTTGTACCGCGAGAGAAATTCAAAGTAAATTTGAATTTGTGAAATAATAAAGAACATTTATACAGAAGAGAAATAATTATCCCGTTAAGTAATTACATCATCAAATACTGTTAGGTGGATGATTCCATAGTAATAGTAAATTCACACATGCGATCTTGCCTTACCTTAATTTGATAATAAATCTAGTTTAATTATGAATTATGAGATGAAACAACGAAAATGTCAATAAAATTTGTTGATGATAAACATCGAACACGCGCGAATTATGATGTTGTACCTTAGACCAGACATAAGAATGGTAACAATTTTTATTTCCTTTCATTTCTCAGAGTGCATATTTAAGGAAAGGGCATTTTGGTAAATAAACATTCGTAAGCACGAGAGAATGGGAAAAAAATGAAATCAATGGGCGTCTTATCCAAAATCATGGATGCCAGATTGGACATCAAATGGCGTGGTCGAGCAGCCGCGTGCAGTGTCGGCGCATTCTCATTCTATCTACCTATTTTTTTTTTTAGCTTTTCAATTCCTCGGGCGTTAAAGTACTTGTCTGTTTCACATTCTTTTTCACCTACCTGTTATTCTTTATTTTACAGCTCATCATTTATATTCTGAAAATATATATAAAAAAAAAGGATAAAAGAGGAATTCGCCTACCTTTATGCCCATACTATTTTATGTGAAATATCTTATCCTTATGATCCTTATCCATATGTCACAAAATAATTAAATAATTTAAATTTTGAATTAGTCTTATGCTTAAAAAATTCATGCAAATTGAACCATGGGTCCAAGATATTCTAAAATTATTCTTCAAAATTATGTAGAATATTATTTGTAATTATTAAAATTTATTAACTTTATATGATACAACAGATCTATAACATTGGGTCAATTTTATTAATCATAATGTTTACTAACTTTCATTAATTTTACACTTGATAATTTACAGTTTTATGTCATAACATTAATTTATATACTAATTATTGTGGAGTTGTTGGTAGGATACAACGACTTGAGAAAATTACTGGAGGGTATCTTGTTAATTAATATATTATTAAAATATAATTATTTTCAACGATGAAGATTTTAAAAATAATTAACAAGTAGGCCAAGTCTATGGTCATCGCACGTGGTAGATTTAAAAAGAAAAGAAAATGACAAAAGTCAACTTTATTTCAACACAAAATAACAGAGACCAAAATAATAATAATAATAACATGAACTAATATTATTTCTTGAGGTGATGAAGGCTTTCTTTTGCTACCTAAACAATTTAGGTCGAATGTGAGATTTACTAGAATCTTGTTTGGATGGAAAGATGAGATTGTAATCAAAGGAACAGTTTAAAAAATTTGACTATTTTTAAAATACATAATCACATTGATTAGAATAATAATTCTTGTAAAACCTTACCTTATAAACGTAAATTAGTGAGATTTTAAAAATTATATTTTAAAATTTTCAAGATATAATTTTTTAATTTAATTAACTGCTAAAATTTTTAAATTGAAATAAAAAATTTGAGGTTTAAATAATATAGTTTTATATTTATGTAATTGAAATTCTTAAATGATTATTTCTTTTAAAATACGGCAATCACAAGTATTAGGATTTATTATTTATAGATATTACTGCCGGTGGTAGTTAATTAAATCTGGGTAAGGGTAGTTCTGCTATTAAGTTTGAAAGCAGGGTGTTATTGGAGTAAGTAGAAGTCCGTAAGAATATAACGCAAGACCAACGACACTTGCAATCGAAATGTACAAGCAGAGTCTCTGTCTTTTCGTTCTTTTTGACCTTTTATATTCTACGTTTAATCTTTTACACGATACAGCTGCACAGCTTCCTTCGTGGAATGAGCAAGCACCAAACACCAAACCAAAACAAACGGAATAAGTTATAATTTTCAATTTTATTTCCACTTTTTGTTGCGTTCAGTAGGTTTCAGAATCCCCATTGAACTACCGAAAGTATCTCACCAGTTTTGAACCTAACACCCCTCTCCTTAATTCCCATTATCCTCTCTTATCGAACTCTGTCTATATACTTTGCTTCTTATTTCATATCCCATATTTATCTTCTAAGTTTATACATATGGGGGGTTCTTTCTTTGTTTTGTTGTTGTTTTTGATGAAGTCCGTTTGGTTGGTGGGAAAGTGTTGGAAGAGTAAGGAACATTTTCAAGGTTTGTGAATTTGAGTTTTCTTTGTCACTTTCTACGGGTTCTTAGCAGCCAAATTGAGTTTGCTCGTTTGATGCGTTTAGTTTTTCGTTTCTTTGGAATGATTTTTGCAGAGACATATCTCGTCAGTGTTATCAGACAGCTTGGTACGAGTTCAGTTGTTGGATCATTTTGAATCTTCCTTCGTTTCAACTGATATCAGTTATAATTCTCACGGGTAACGGATTTTAATTTATTCTCTCCCCCTTTTCTCGTTTTCTCTCTGTCTTTCTTTAGAATGTGAATGTTTATTCATTTCTGAAAGTGTATATATATGAACAAATGCAGGAAATTTAAGATTTGTGTCCGATGTGACCTCGAGCTCTTTTATGCATTCAAGTTACTTTCTTTCTCTGGAACTATGAATAATTGAGTAGCTCTTTCTTTCTAGTATAATTGGCATAAAGCAGAGCTGTAAGCACTTGTCTCCTTGAGACTCACTATTTATTTTGTTTTATTATCTCTTCACTTCTCTTTTTTCGAAATATATTTTCGTGTTATTGTTTATGTAAGACATCTAGGCAATTTAGATAGTTTATAATGTAACTGCAATATATTTTTTTTGATTGCGCGCGCTTTGAAGCTAATGAAACAGTTGAATATAATTAATTGAATGGAGTTGAGTGTTCTTGAGTGAACAGTTTCAATTGGAATTCTTTTAGCCTGTTTGTTTTGCATAGAAATTTCTTGGAAAAAATAATAGACAGATAATTTATCCTTGGACCGGCTGATACAAGCGAATAGGTATTGAAGAATTTGGAAAGTAAAACCAACGAATAAATGACGATGATAAGATGTTATGTACGCTAGATTTTGCATACTTGGTATGTGACTGTGGATTTCACCAATTATTCAACATAAAACCCAAACCAACGTATAGCCATGTGGACCTTACTTTGTTTGCAGTAAGTTCCTCCATGTGCATGTAATTATTAAGCTACAGATAAGTTGACTTAATAATGATTATGATTTTTAAGCAACCATTTTTTCTGAAACAAATGCAGCCTCCTGAAAAATACTGACAGAGAAAACTTATTAATTTTTAATTTTTGCTTGAATCGTGGATTTCTTTGAATAATGAGATAAGGATGGAATACACGACTGCCATGTCAGTTCATTAATTTAATGCTGTCATGCTGTCTGTTTGTCTGTAATTAGAAGCCAGATAAGCTGATTTAATGACTTCGCTGGAAGTGAATGAAAGATGGCAAGCATAAAAAAGAATATGTTTTACTGATAAAAATGACTTAGATTGCCTTATTCGTTAAAAGAAAATTTGTTTTCATTTCACCTTCTCTTGAGGATTTTGTGTATAAAAGGTCTATGAGTGATTAGGTTTAACAAGCTGTGATCCGTAGGTCAGATGTATGAATATTAGGTGTGTCTACAAACGCTACTCTGCATGTTTGCTCTGTTTCTTATTATTTTTAGTTTAATTATAGTCCATCTATTTATATGTTCTTTTCTCCAAAGGTCACTGAATCAGTATTGTTAATCCTATTTATAGAATCTTGAATGTCAAAAGATTTGAATTGAAAATAGGTGCTAGATCAATATCTGTCTCTTTAACTTTTTGATAATTGATTTATAATTGTCACCGGGGGGTAGCTCGGTCCTTGTTGATAAGAGATATGAAAATCTCGTTTTCTTTCTGGTTCCTTTTATCAACAGGACCCCAGAACATTTAAGTCATGATAATTTGATGCTTATATGCAATAATTGTGCATCTTTTGACTATCTACCTGAGCTCATGCTCAACCACTATTTCTAGATCGTTTGATCAATCTTAATATGCAATTGATATTTTCCCTTAAGGTCTACTTGACGGTTATCTTTCTGAATCCAAGGCTCTTTCTTTCCTACTTTTCGTCAACTTGTTAAGTTAGTTTCATCTGGTATTGATTCAATAGTAATGGAAATCACGTGTGTCATGGTTGTTGTAGAGTTTTGATTCCTGGTTGTTCCTTTACCTACTTCTGAAGCTGCCCTTTCTTTATGCTCTATATTTTTTATGATATTACCTAAACATAAATCACACCCTTCACTGCCCTGACGTGACCAGACTTGAATCTAAAACCTCTTGCACTACTCCTAGAGGCTTCACCAATTGAACTAACTGGCACCCACTACTTCTAAACACACACTGATTGCTGGATTCTTTACCAAACAGTACCTGCATTCATGATATGAAGGTTCTTAAGCTATGTCGACACTCCACTTCTAATGAGTTGTCTGGTGTGCTTCTTCACAGAAATAGCTCCAGACAATTGTGGGGTCGGTAAAAAGATTTGGTACGTTTGTTATTAATCTAATAGTTAACACATGAACTTTCTGCTTATAAACACAATGGAGATGGAAACATTTCCAGAAAGTAGGGGTTTGCATGTCCTGTAACTTAACAACAGGGTAGAGTAGGATCTACATCAATAACTGCACAAAAAAATAATTTTCTTTTATGGTACTCGATGATTAACTATACATATATGCATATTTATATCTTTATTTGATTTTCATGATTTGAGGGTCATCATTGACCTGCTCAAGGTATAATAGTCCTTGTACTTACTGGTATCTAAATTTTCTAATTTGGGTTCAGCATTATCCCGCATTTGGTTATAACTTCCATGGTTCAACAGGCACTTGGTTTTTGTATTCTTGGATAGTAACTGGAAGGTTTTTTTCTCAAGAAAGATTTTTTCGCTTTACCAGAAATAGGAACAGGTGGCACTGACAGTCATACTATCAAGGTCTTGCGTAAACTTTGTGGATTTCGCATCTGGTGACATTTTCAATTTCCCTCAAACTCCTAGAGACCTTCCGCGGATGATGTCTGTTCCAGGAATTATTACTGATGAGGATGGCAACGAAAGCAATGATGGAAATTCAGGCTCTCCGTCCTCTATCCACAGAAAGCAGATTATAGCTGCAAATTTTCTTCCTCTGCACTGTCAGAAGAATTCAGAAACTGGAAAATGGTCCTTCAGTTTTGATGAGGATTCACTTTTACTTCAAATGAAGGATGGTTTCTCAGTTGATACTGATGTTTTCT
>JAWDEX010000016.1:4258331-4268882 GCA_035221805.1 Trichilia hirta | reverse complement strand
CTGATCTCAGGCCCAATCATCAGTCGAGTGGAGGTCTGTCAACAGCTTACAGACTATGGACTCTGCCCTCAGCAGCTCCTGGCCTCGCAAAGACATAGCAACTCCAGCCTCTTTACCTTTTCACGAACGCCTCTAATGGTGTTATCCCTACTGAGAAGAAGGTCAGTGAAAGTGTCATTGATCTTTTGTTGTGCTTTCAAATCACTCTTTAATTGTAAGATCTCCTGATCCAAAGCAAACATCCTAAACTTGCTAATTTCAACCCTTTTCTTTAGATCATTTTGGATCTTCACTTAGCCTTGGTGGTCCTTATCCAACTTCTTATTCAGGGAGTGAATTTTCTTCTTCAATTATTCCACCTCTCAACTTTGAGCAATTATGCCTTGAATATGGGACTTGATTTACTCCTGCTAATGCACAAGTACATGTGCAATTTGTAAGAAAAAGAATCAAATATCACTTCTAAAAATCTATAAAGAGAAGATGAAATGGTTATAAAGCTTACCAAAATTAAAGAGTCCTGCAGATAATTTATGACCACCTCGGGAAAAAAATAGCCCACCTTATCATCAACGGCCCTATTGATTAAAGAGATGACTATATTAAGAAACAAAAAAAGGCAGACCACCACTATTTTTTTGTCCTTCCCAATATCAAAGATCCCCAACTCCAGCATGAAGACGTAAAGGAAGGCAAAATAGCGGGGCACCCGTGGTACTAGTGCCCAAGAAGAGGAAGTAAGGGCACAATGGCCAGATTCCAATACTTCAGTTGAATTAAACTTAGTAGACCCTGTAGCAATGATGGCATTGCTCGGTAATTTCTCATATGCCTCCCTAATTTTAGGCCTTTTCTTCACTAGTTACAGGGGGTTATCACTACTATTTAAGGTGCTCAGAGGTAAGGCAGAAGCTTTGCCTTTCTTCTTCACTAGGGACCTAGGCACTTCTTGCCAACATAAAGGAGGAGGTGGTGGCGCTTGCCCTTTTTCAAGCCTCCTGACTATCACTAACTATTCAGAGATAGATAGGCACTGCTCCTTACCAGACATATTTGCAAAACAAACAAAATGAGGTTAACACCTTATATGAAGGTAGTAATACAATTCCTGACTTTTATCTTTCACTTTCAACCGATTTAGAGCGATGCGAGAAAGGTGAGATGTAACCAAACACCATTTTATCAATAAAGCATAAAAGAAATCTCCTTTTGGTCGGAAGTGATGTCCCCTAATGATGTCACCCTCTCTCTCGACTCTTGACCCCAGGAGAGGAGACCTATTTAAGCCTTAGCCGACACAAATTAGTTCAGAATTTTTCCCTCAGTAGCAAGGTCCTATTCGTCTCTAACAAAAAACCACTTATTCTTTTAGTATTTGTTATTAGAAGAATTTTTTCTCACTAAATTAGGATTCATTGGCCTAGTTTACAGGTAATACCACCCAAGATTTGATTTAGAATTCTTTCTCAGTGTGTATATGTATGCCACCTCAAGAATGTTAAAAGGTTCGTCAAAATACTCTTACCATAGCACATATAGTCCGGCTAAAATCCTCTAATTGTTTGAAATGAGTTGATATAGAAGAATCTAAAAGTAAGTCAATAGGCTGACAAAGAATGATTAAAGTGGCAGCCTCACTTCCAGTAAGAATTCTTCATCAAAGACAATATTTCTAGGAGGGGATTGGCTCGGTATTTCTCCCCTTTGGGGAACTAGCATAAACACCAGTCTGTTCACCTTATAAGTATCCTGATACATACAAAGGTTTTGCTCACTAATTGTGGAGAAAAACTAGTCTGTCTCAAATTTAGTCCCAATCTTGGGTGGAAAAATGGAGTCGGTAGTAGATCCATCATTGCTCGGACTTAGGGATGAGCTTGATTTTCAATCAACTTCAATGATATCCTGAGGCGACTAGCCTTGGGACACAACTTTAATACTATCACTGCTAGTGCTCATCTTCTACAAGCATACAACAGTGGTCAAGACAGTAATGGCACAAAGTACAGTATTTTTCCAAGGCCAACAAACATTATTAGCCTCAAAATTGTAGTTTATCTCAAGTGACATTTACTCTTCAACTACCCTCATAACCTTAAAATCTTACCTACCAACATGAATCTATGCCCCGATCAATTTTTATTTTTAAAAAATAGACACCCTTGATGCATTCTTCTCTCATGAGCAGAAATACATGCTACAATGCAATCGTAAGCAAAGTATGTAAAATAAACGTAAAAAAATAATTTCTTACCGATTAAATGGGTGTAGGAATGAAATCAAAGAAGAACTTGGTATTACTGAAAGCAAACAGAGATAAGGTGTGAAAAGCTGAGGGTGACCAATCAGTAGTTAAAACCAAAAAGTATGCAAAATGAAAAAAAAAGAGGCCAATAAAGGGTATTTATAGTAGGCCTGAGAATAACCACAGCGCAGCATGTTTCATAAGTCACCTTATTAGAGGCTGAGATTTTGCCATATCATAAAATAATGATAAGACATACTAGAATGGTGTACTAGTTCTAAAATAATCGTTCATGTACTTGTACTTGGTGAAATTATGAACTATGAAGGGGCGTCGAATTATCGTTATTTCTTTTTAGAAATAACATATTGAAAATCAAAGCGCTAGTATTTAATAAAGGCCGTTAACAATTCTGGACAAGCAAAGGTCCAAATCAAAACTCCCAGATTGCATTAGATAATTAGAATTGTTTAAATTTCCTCTTTCACTGTGTGACAATAAAAATTTAGAGAACTTATGTTGAGGGTTTTCCTGATTCGAGATTCTTACCTTTATCGATATCAGCATGTGGGCGATCTGACTCAGCCCGGCCTGGCTCAATCCCTATACCTATTACCAAAATTATCGAGGCGACTTGGCCTCAACAATAAAAAATGAGAGAACTGAATGATAAAACTAGGTGCATTTCTTAAGAACTAACATAGCGTCCCATTATATTTAAGACTTGAGACACCATACCTCATAGGTTGCAAGCATTTATTATGCCGCCCTAGTCTGATATAAAGGGATGATGAAAGGACCTGTCGACCACCCATATCAGCCGTTTACCATCTAATCAGGCTCCCGTTCTTTAATTCTTACACGTATAAAGACCTTTATAAATAATAGACTCACTATATTAGAAAGGACTTTTGGGAACCTTCGTTAAAATCTCTACATATAGAAGATCTTACCTACTACCAACACTGGTACATTCTAGAACCTAATCGCTCGAGTCGATAAATAGTACAAATACTCTATTTTAATCTGTTTCACTATTTTTTATAAACCTTTAACCAGTTACTGACTTAAGTATAGGAGTTTACATACTGACAAATCAGCTTTACTTCTAACTTTCTTACTTTGATTTTAGGTAAGTGCCAGGAGTCTTTAGCCGAGGCTAGATACTACTTCACTCGATTGTTCTGACGACATCAACGATAAAATTTGTATGGTATACTAAATTTTTTACCCTAAAAAAAAATTAGACATCAATAACAAATATGTTTTGACTTTGTCAAAAATTTATATAAACTAATAGTTATCAATTTCTACACCAAAAGAATATACATAACTAAAATCAACAAATTAATATTAATAATCTCATTTTATGAAATTATTTAGTATTATAATTTAAGATTTAAGATAATGTATAAAATTTGAACTTAAGTTTAATAATCAACAATTTAGGTAATTAAAATATGTAAGTGACTAAAATAAATAAAATTAAGTTAAAAATAAATAGCACGAATTTAACCTAAAATTTTATAACTTTAATATCAATTTGTTATAAAATAATCACTGAAAATAGAAAATTACTTACATACAAAGCTCAAAAGAGGAACTGGAGTTAATTTGACCAAAAATCAAACTTTAACTCTCAGCTACCATCTCTGTTTCTTTTTTGTTCTTTCTTTTCTCTTAAATGTCTGGTTTTGCTTTCTCTGACTTTTAAATTTATCTATAACAAATGGAATCGACGCCTCTTTCACTGCATGCATGCATGCATGGAGTAATTTCAATTTGTTGCCATTTGCTACACATGACAACGAATTGACAAGTATCCAAAGCTAAGAGAAAGACAATTATTAGAAAATTTGCAAGGGTTGAAAAGATTTTCTAACAAAAACTTAAACTAAAAGGAATGTGGACTTGGGTTGTTACGCTATTGCTTTGGATACTCAGAAATCTGATGATGCAGGAAATGTGTTCTGGCATGTTCATGGTGGTTCTTTTTGAAAAGCTGTGGCATTCTAAGTTCAGATTTCTGCTATCTTCGGCTAAAAGGCGTAGGATGCTAGTAATATTATGTATTATAGGCCATCATTTAGTGGCATGTACTGTTCATCTCTTGCTCATTGTTTTCTAGAATAGTATGACTGATGATGTTGTGTGTGAAGAAAACTTAGTTGCCTTGGCTAGTAATATGTTTGTTTTTGTGCATATTAGAAATAAATTATATCAACTTGGAGTGCACTTTCATGGCGTTGCTTGGTCTCACTTCGGTTGATGCTATCTAATGTTTACAATGATTGGGGACCTTTGTTTGGCCTGGAATGTTAGAAAGAAAATATTGTTCTTGCTTGAGTTTAAGTTATATCATTTGTGATATTTCTATGAAATATCTTGATAAAGTTTGCATTAATTGCTAATCCATCCAACAATTTCGGTGTGGGGAAAATATGATCATGAAATGGTTGCAGATGCTCTGGCTCTAATCATATGAAGGCAGGAAGCATTGATATATGGAGTGTCTTATGTCAGTAATATGACAGAGAACTAGAACAAGTGCAATCTAGGAGCTATTTAGATTATAACTTTGTTCAGAAAACATTGTTGAAAAGCTTTGACTTCAAGCTCAGTTTGCCACTCTTCTCATGTTAGCATGAGGAAGATTTATACCCCATTATTTGGTATAACATTATTCTGTTAAGTTTGACCGATTGCAGCTCTCTTCCATGCGTTTATATTGTTTTGTGCTGAAATATAATTGTTTGAAAGGTTGAAATGATTTTCTCCTGCTTTGAGTAATCTGTCAGATTTTCGAATGAACTGTTTTTTCACAATTTATTTTTTGGATGTTGCTTGATTTACATTAGGAGATTATTCTACTCTGGTAAAACTCCTGAGGGTGATTGGATTGGGTTATGATTATTATTCTGTAGAAAATCTGTACGCAACATGCATCGAAAAGGTCGGTCTTGGCGTTTACCCTGAGTCCGACTAAGAGATTCCCAGCTTGGCAGGAACTAATCATTCCGGAATGATCCAGGGTTTTCTCATTTTTTGCTTGTATAATGATGCGTGGTAACCTAATTGATGGTGTCATTTTTAGATGTAATCATTCCTGCAGTTCCTTTGAAACATGAGCCCGGTTTTATTTTCTGACCAAATATTTGAACAGGTGTCTTCAAGTCTTGGATTTTAGAGTATGCTGCAAACCAGTACTTGAATTCAAACGAACATGTTAAATTACAATTTTTTATTATTAAATATTTGTAACAACTAAACGATCAATTTAATTTTATTAAAAGATCTAACTGTAAAAGGTAATTTATTTCTAAAAGTTTTACTTGAAAAAATTATATCAAATCAACTCATAACATAATTTATTTGGCGATATTTGACTTCTTTCTCACGAATTCAATTTTTTGTATACAAATATTTTAATTTTCAATTTTTTCTAATAATATTAGATATTTAATTTTAGTTATATTTTAACCGTTGTCAACTGCCCACCAACAGGTGGACGGTCCTCACTAACGACCATCAACGTCTATTTAGATATGAAAAATGCTTTTGAAATTTTGTAGTTTATTATAAATAATTCAAAAATTATTTCATTACAGTCGCAGACTTCTAATCTTGACAAGTCTACTACCTTCCCAATAGCGTTAATTGTCCAGTCCAAGCAGTCAAGCAAGTTGCATCGAGTGAGAATATGAAGACAAGGACCAATATAGTAGAGTAACGCAAACGCAAATCAGGCGTGATCAATTGGGCTTGATGGTGGACAAGTTAGTTGAACTGACGTGGCTCGATTAATTGCATCCTAATCTATTAGGTGAATCTAATATTTTGTCAAATATAAAAATCTAGAATGTGTTTATGTGCATCAAAGTTTTTGCCAAATATGAATTAGGAAAGAATGATGTACTCTTGCTAATTTCGTATTCTGCTCCCAACAACGTACATCCATCATCTCATGCCTAAGTCTCAACAACAAACTTATCTGTACCGGACTACCTATTCCATTCACGGGATGAATAATAGAAAAATATCTTGAATTGGCATCAAATTAATTGGATGAGACTAGACATTTTGTGTCCTCATAATGATCAAGAGATGGTAAGACAAACCCATCAATCATGGTTTCAGCAGATCATACGATTATTTTTGTGGGAAATTCTTCCCAGGTTCGGGATGACTTTAATAATATTAGATTATTTATATAATATATATGCCCGTTTGGTAGGGAGCATTAGTCATTGGATAAAATTATTTTTCTAAAATTTAATACAATCTTACATTTGGTGCTTGGAAAATGAGTTGGGATAAAAATTTATGAGACTCGCGTAAGTTATCCGCCTACCACCATAACCTTTAAGTTGAGATATTCACTCTCCTTATAATGTTATTAATTTCAATAATTACTTTTTTTAATGTAATAATAAAATAAGTGTATGCTCTCTCTCCTTATACTAATTAATTATAAGTTTTATATTATTTTATTAATTATAATAAAAGTATATTTTTATTATGATTATTAATTATTAAATTTAAAATTTTTAAATATTTAATTATTTTTTATTTAGTTAATCAGATTTATATTAAAAATATTCTAATAATTAATTATTTTATTCATTTTGTTATATAATTTAAATAATAATAAATATATATAAATTAGTTCAATTCATTTTAAACTTAAATTACACCTAACATAATTAAATTTAATCTGATTCAATCTAATTCTATCCCAAGTGCTACAATAAACAGACCAAAGACATTTTGATATTTGATAAAAAAATATTTTAGTTGCACTAACTTAAAAAATACTTGCTTTTACTCGTATTAGTCGATGTTTTTGATATTTTAAACATTTTTTTGGTGATCCTATGTAAAAATTAAACCTTTTTATTACGTAAATTGTGGAATTTAAAAATAATAATATCAATAAAATTTAAATTAGTTGCATGACAAATGTTAAAAGTTTATTTAATAAGAGTAAAAATAGTTTTTTTTTTTTTTTTGAAGTTAAGTGAAACTAAAATATTTTTTAGACTAAACTTTAAGAGTATTGATATTATTTTTTCAAAACGTAGAGGTTTAGTAGTATAATATAATTAGAGATGTCAGAATTATTATTTTAATATGAATTCTTATTTATTACACATATTTATTATTTATTTCTTAATTATATTTCACAATATTGTGCATAGTTGTATGTCAATCAATTTATACAAATAATGTTATATCTTTATTTTTCTCAATTATTTCAATTAATAACAATTTTTTATTTAAATAAAATTGTAATAAAAACATAAAAATTATAATATAAGTGTTACAAGAATTTAAGAGAAGAAAGATGGATCTCATACACATTTTCTACCTTAAAACAGCCCTGCCCAAAACATAAAAGGAAACAGTGTTTAAACTCAATCACTTAAATTAAGCATATAACAAAAGATAATTACGCTGTCATTTCCTATGTTTAGTCCTCCTATGAAATGATTAATAGGTGGGAACAGCTGGCAAAATACCCGTGCCGAGGAATCCTATCCTACCAAACTCATCAAGACATCTTTACCGTTCATTATAGTAGACCCCACAAATACTATACGCTCGTCACTGTTGACTCAATCCCTCGCAATACCAACGGCTTAAACACAAATAATGTAATTACTAAAATACCCTCTCCAATCATTCATTAAAAAAGAAAAAAAATATCAGACTCTTGCTTCTTGTTAATGAGTGGAGAACCTTTAAACTATGGCACATATGGACCTAGAATCAGCCGACGAAACATCCAACTCGCTCCTCAGAAATACCAGATGCAGTTTCTGTTTACCGTGTTTCGGATCCCGTCGCCAATCCACCACCGTTGGGATAGCCTGGTGGCAGCAAATACGAACGGGCCCAATCCAGTCGAACAACCGCTGGTGGGTTCCCACAATAACCTTCTTTCAGAAAGTTCGCGAGTGGTCCGAGATCGTTGCAGGTCCCAAGTGGAAGACTTTCATCAGAAGATTCAATAGAAACAGAAGTAATCACGGTAGCAGTCATCATCATCATGGAAAATTCCAATACGACGCTTTGAGTTATTCCCTCAACTTCGAAGAAGACGCCAACTTGGACGTTGACGACGATTTCTCCAGGTTTCGAAATTTTTCGTCTCGGTATGCTTCTAGTAAGTTTACGTCATCGTCGACGTCTACGGATGTGGGTGGTGCGAATGTTCGAGAAAAGAACGTGGCTGTGGTACCGTGAATGACGCGCCTGTCTAAGAAGTGAGTTGGAGGGTTGATTGACTTCGTGACGTTAGGTGGGGGCGGTAGTTGGATCTTACCTTTTGGTTATTTTATTTATTTTTAATATTACTTTTTTTTTTTTTTCAGTTATATATATATGTATATGTATATCTCCCTGCATTCTCATTATTTCTGAATTAAAGATATAGTTTTTCCATTGTATTAAATAGGTCCCCTAGCCACTATGAAATGGCCATAGGATAAGAATGCCCGGGTCATTTCAACAGAAGTGAGTTCCGACTTATTTAATACAAGCGGAGGAATTATGTCTTTATTTAAGAAAACATAAAGGATGAAGGATGAAAATGTTGGTTATCTCCCAATTTTTGGTTTTCCGTGGTGGGGTGTAAATAAATAAAATGATATTATTTTTATTTGAATAATAAAAGATGGCCAATATTGCTTAAAATAGTATTTTATTTATTCTGTACCAAAGGAGATGTTACGTAACTTTTTGGGATGGATCATGGATATTGGATGGTTAATGGTTGAGTCATTAAATTTTGATATTTTTATTATTGTTTACAGGATGATTATAATGTCAATTCTCAAGATTAATGATACGGGAAAAACGTGACCTACCGGTGTGTAGTAGGGCAATTTTTTTTTTTTTTTTTGTAACCAAGGTGTCCGGGCCAGTTTACGCGCACTTCGACTATTCCTCGGGGGAGGCTAGCGCAGCATTCCACCGCCACGACCCCCCACTTAAATTGCAGCGCACCCCAGGAATCGAACCCCAGACCGTGCGCCTAACCACACAGTCCAGAGCTCATTCCTACCAACGGGGCTAACCACAGGTGGGTGTAGTAGGGCAATTATTAAGTGGTATTAGGTAATAAATGTAGATGAAATATTATTGAAAATAAAAGAATCATGTTATGTAGTGTATGTTACCTAATTTTTTATTATATTTTTAAAAATTTTTATCTTATAACTCTTAGTTTTTTTATTATTTATAAAGTGTAACAAAAAAATTAAAAAAATATAACAAAAAAATTTAAGAAGTTAAGCAAAAAATTTAATAGTATTTATGATTTTGTCCCCAATAAAATAATAGAATAAATTGATAAAATAATAAAAAAATTTAAAATAATATAGAATACAAGATTTATAGTATAGGGAGGGTATATATTCATTTCTATCTCTCTCGGAATGTCATCACTTGAGTTCTCTAAGCTTAAATTACATGTACACCAATAATTTTATTAATTTTAAATCTCATATAAAATTTATATAATTTATTTAATATAAATATATTTAAATACTAAAATTTTCTAATGAAATCTAATCTATCAAGAGTATATGCATTTTTAGCTATTATCTAATTTTACCAAATAAAATTTTTTGATCATTCTTATATTGTCACAATTATCTCGAACTTATGTCAATATGCAAAACAAACTCTCTAACTTGTATATTCTTGGATAAACGGTAATTATGTATAATGACTCATCATTCAATTTTTACTTAAACTTCAATTTAAATTATTTTAGCTCTCACTTTGATATTATCTAGCTAAATTTTTCAAATTTATATTTAATTCATCAAAATCAAGCCTAATTTAAAATTTTCTAAATGCATAATAAATGCTAGATTCTATATTTAATTTACTAAAAATGAACGCTTATAATAAGTGAGAAATCCTACTTAAAAGTTGTTTAAAGCTTGAAGAACTTAATTTCTTCATCAATTTTGAAAACCCCAATTTTTATCACAAAACCTGAACTTGTGCCTTGCCAAATCTTGCCCAAAATTCAAAAATAATTGCCGTAGTGGCCATAAAATAATGAAGTTATTTTAAGTGAGAAATTGAAGGAATTACAAAGGTTTTAGGTATGGGTTTTTTCTTGGATTCAAAGAGAGGGAGAGGGAGAAAACATATGAGAGCAGGAAAGAGGAAGAAAATGAGAAATTTTTAGAACTTTGGGGATTTATATAATGGGTAATAGAATGAAAAATTTGCCCTTAAAAATTAAAAAAGAAATAAGTTTTAAGAGTATTGACGTCGTCCAAAATTTG
>JAWDEX010000016.1:4239708-4253916 GCA_035221805.1 Trichilia hirta | reverse complement strand
AACTTATTTCTTTATCTAGGATTTAACCGTTATTCTTTTATTATTATTATTATTATTATTATTATTATTATTATTATTATTATTATTTTTTGCTACTTGTGCGAGAAAATAAAAACAAACAAGTACATTAGAAAACCAATTCACACATGCAAATAAGAGATGAACGAAGATTAATGGAAGCTCTATCTTTATTCTCAGTTCTTCAGTATCTACAAATCATAAATGATTTGAAAAACAAAAATAAAGCTTAAATTAACTCTAATTTTATCTCTTATTACTACTTTATCAAGGCACAATGAGCCTCCAAATTCAGTACTAAATTTCATATTCTGCAAAACTCCAAATGGGCATTTGAATTGTGTTAAAAGAATATCTAAATTGTTGTCTTGAATGCTAACACATTTCAGATGTCGGAATATGGTACTCAAATATCTCGATGCAAAAAAATTATCGTTTTCTTGTAGTTTAAAACCCCCACAAGTTAAATTTCTCGCTTCACCACTGATATCAGTGATGTTTCTAACAACAAATGTTCTTAGATGGAAAAATTGCAGTATTGAGTGCATTAGTACAACCAATTAAGTTCTTGAAGTTCAGTATCTACTACTTGCATCTTCTTTCTCATTTTTTTCCTTAAAATCTGTCAAATGCATATGAAATGTCACACAGTACTTATACAAAAGAAAAGAACACAGAAAAACAAACATAACATGAAGCAAATTCCATGGAGTTAATTTGGGAAAAAAGAATAAAATTAGATACTGTTGAAGAAAATACTCGAACTTATTTTCTATGAAAAACTCCATCGAACACATAAAATAACATAAACAATCTAACACAATAGGTTGATACCTATCAAATAAACAGACATAACTAACCTTTAAAAGAATCCTGTTCAATTTCCCGCCATCATCCAAACAACCACCAACAGTCTCCAAAACATCCTCAAATGAAATCTCCACCTTATAGCAACACTCACCCTCTTGTGTTTGTGTTTCCTTCTCATAGTCCCCATTTTGCTTTTGCCATATCCAGAATTCAACTCTCTTTTTCTCTGGCAACAGCCATCCTCTCACGCCCACCCAAGCCTCCAGAACACACAAGTTTCCATCTTTTATCATTATTCCTGCATGCAAAATACAATTCTCAACTCTGTGCTGGGTATTGACGGGAATGGGTATAACGTCGGAGTATGTTTCGGAGATTTTGAGGTTTTGGGACTTGAAGACGAGGTTGTGATTGATAGAGAGATCTTGGGCTTTGGATTTGAACTCTAAGGAGGAGAATTGAACGCGGCCAATGCCGCGTGATTTCCAGTTTTTGTGGTCGGAGAAGATTTCGATGGCGAAAACTGAGTCTCGGCCGAGTTGGCTCTCTAGGTAGTGTAGAAGGTCCTCGGCTACGGCTGTCTGATGTATGTTGGAGACCCACACTGTGGCTCTCTCTATCAACACACCCATCGCTTTCTCAGCTTTGTGCGGAGACAAAAAGCGAGAGGTTTTTCTTTCGCAGAAACCACCACCACCGGGTCTTGGATTGTCAAAGGTTTCTTTCGGGACTCCCAAGTCAAAGTCAAGGATGTCACGTGGATCAATTGACATGACATCGTAGATGCCACGTCATCACTGCATGAAAACCGAGTCCCAATCATAAAATAAGGGAAAATGGCTGGACCTTCCAATTGTTTTAGCCCATTACTATCTGTTTTCGCTATTACCCGAAGGCGGATATCCTTTGTAATAGCTTTTTCTTCTCCTGCTACCCACAAATTATTCCTCTTGTTCTTCCACTATGACCATGAATATATTATTGTATCCTCTAATCTTTTTTTGATATGGCCTTCTGGTACCGAAATAGTTTTAATTATGACAATTAATATGAACTAGAATGAATTGGGTTTCATTGGTATGAAATGGGATCCGGTTTCAAAGAATTGGAGTTTGGTTTTTGGTGGAGGTTGATAATTTTGGTTGAACATTTGATGTCAAATGCTAATGAAAGGTGGTAACGGTGGTTGGCTGGTTGATACAGAACAGATTGAGGTTCTTGTTTTGGTCTTTAGACGATTTAAGAGCAAAATGGATAGATGTTTCATTTGAAGATTTGAGGATTTTGACACTCGGTCATTAGTCAATAACGAAGGCGGTGAAATTGGGGTTAATTTGGGTATTTGAATTTTTTGGTTGGTCATACGGCGGTCAACCGAATAAACATATTGTGCAGGAAAGTTTGTCTGGATTTTACCTATTTTCTCTTACAGACTTAAACACGTGGTATTCACAAATTTAGGAAAAATTTTTAAAAATACCCTTGTAAATTAAGGTTCCCAAGTAGATCACCCAATAAAATTTAAATCCAACAATGAATATATAGTAAGTATTGTATCGTCAATTCATTCCCTTTAATAATGTCACACTCAAATATGTTGTTGCTTCCAAGTGGGCTATAAGGTGACGGAAACATAACAAGAAATGATTAACTAGTAGAATATAAGAAAAAGAAAATGGAAGAGTAATCATAAGAAAAAGATAACAAGTCTATAGAGAAATTCACAGCCAGAGGACTAGAGGTCTTCTTCTTTACTATCAATATTTTTGAAAAAAAAAAATAACTCTACCTAAATCTACTTAGGATCTAGAACAAAAAATTATACCTATGGTGGCACGCTTGTCTTTGCATGTCTTCCATAAAGGAAGAAATCAACAAGATATGGAAAGTGAGATATATTTATAAGATTTTACTAAGTGTTCTACTGAAATTTTTATATTTATTATTAATATAATAATTCATAATAAATTTTAATATATTAAAAAATATAATTTATTAAAGACATTTGTTATCAAATTTCATATTAATAAATCAATAATACTAGTTGATAAATATGCGAGAGAGGTAACAATTAAAACTGTATCATTAATTAAGTAGCTTAAATCTAATTTATTGTCCTCGTCAAGTTTTCATACAATTTGAGTTCTATAGTTACCGGGGAACTTGTGGTACGAGAGCGACGAGGCGAGCTCACGCAGATCATTATTAGAAGAACATTGGAATCGGCTTCTCTTAGACCAAAGCCATATCTTGGAAACAGAGAAGCTCTCACCTCTACTCCGGCCAATGATTTTCTTCTCCTCCAATTCTCCATCGGGCAGAGAAGTTCCACGGTCTTTTTTATGTTGGTCAGGTTTCATATTGCTGCTACCATCATCTTCACAAGGGCTATGCTGGGACAATTCTACTTGAAAATCTGAATCAATGACGACGTATTCAAATGCACCCATGGAATAACATCTTCTTGCGTCTAAAGTACAGCTACTTATCTCTCCTCGTCCTCTTTCTTTGCTTTCTCCTCTAGTGCTTTTAAACTTACTAAGTCTCACTGAGAATACCCTTTTTGGAGCAGAGCTTTCTTGTGCAATTTCAGGCCTATGATGATCAGATATTCCATTTTCTTCATCGCTTGTAAGCTCATTTGATATCTCCCTCAAAACTTCAAAGCTAGGCACTGTTTCCATGGAATGACTGGAGCTCAAAATGGTTCCTCTACAAAGAGGGCATGTGGAGTTTGAAAGAAGCCAGGTATCTATACAGATGATATGGAAAGCATGGCGACATTTTGGAAGCAACCTCAGTTTATTCGGTTCTGAGAATTCACACAGACAAACAGCGCAATCAAATGGCTCCTTCAATCCCACTACATCTTTATAGTAGAATACAGGCAGAGCGTCTATTAAAGCTTGATCTAGACCCGAGTCATGTAGCCTGAAAAGCTGGTGAAGCTGTCTTTGAAGAGCATGAGAACCAGGGTTGATTTCTGGGTGTCTATTGGATTGAAGATTTGGTACAGAAGGTGGTCTTTTTATGAGATATCTAACAAGTGGACAAGACCAGAAATGAGGAAAATAACAGCTACAATTACCATAGTCAAAAGAATTATTGGACTTATTCTGCCTGATGTTGAGGATGGGGTTGATTCAGTTTCATAGTTGAAACTGTTGACACTTGATGGTAAAGGACGTGATAGAGGGGGTGACTTCACAAAAAAACCATCTCTATGCTTCATCTCGTGCAGAATTCTACACATTGTGGCACTGAAACAATCTGTCGTATCAACTACTCTCCAAAACACATTCTCTCTTGCCTTGAATTTGTGAAAGATATAAGAGTGAGCTAGCTCGGAACATATTCTATAAGTGAAACTTAGGATGCTATGAAAAGAAGAAAACGATCCAATTCTTCTCAGACATGATGAAATAAATTTCAGTTTCAAATCGATACTTCGTTATGAAATTTGAGCTACCAACTGAGAAAGTAAATGGTTCTAGGAGAGCTTAAGGTTGAAGCGTAACAACTGATAGGAGCTCCAAAGATGTCTTTGCTTGGCGACGGAGATTTCAAGTCTATTTGCATTACATAAAGCCTAAGGGACAGAAAATATTTTTTATTTGTTTGTCTTGTACAAATGCTACACAAGAAAACGGCAAGATTAGGACACGAGTCCGCATATTCCACTTTGTATTTCCACAATTGACACAAGAGATGGATACCCTTTTAACCAAGCATACCTGACTTTCAATAGTATTTTTCTTGCCTCTTCCAACGAGGTTTAGATGCCCAATAATAAAGTAGAGCAAGGATGAGGGGACCACAAGGAAGGCTAGAAATGATTAGAGGTCCACCACCTCACGCGCATTAAAATTTCCACTATGTTTTGTTATCGTTCTTCATTCATCTGAAATTGTCAATATAAGTACCCTTCAATGATGATATTCTGTATGATTACCTCCTAATCACGGTAATTTTTCCATTAATCTTGGCATGTAAGCTTCACCTTCACTATTTGTGATTCTTGGGTTGTAAGAGAGGCTAAAAGGATGATAACTTCGCCCATTGTCAATCAATCATGACACCTACCTCTCTTGGGAGTAACTTAGGAGAGCCATAAGACCATTGATCAATCATTACCGCACATTAGATAGAATATGATCATACAAAAAGACATATCAGAGGACAAAACCTTATGGTAGTGGGTCACACGATTCAACTCACTTGTGCTTTTCCTTCCACGCATGGCATCAAAATTCATCGACGATTGTGCTTAATTATATACTAGAAAAAAAGCTTGTTATAATCGTACGCATGTTTTGTATATTGCCGTTGACAATTCTGCTTGATGTTGGTTGATGCCCCTCCAACAAATTAATTGATAGCCCTGTTTTTTCTTGGCTATTTCATGAATATTTCTTGAAACAGCATAATCTATCCTTACATTACATGTAAAACCCTCGTGAATCAGTTAAATCAATATGTGTCCTGAGGTAAGACTTCAACAAAGAAACACAGCTACTAATGCGGACATATAAGAATTGAAATCAAAATTATTGTCGAATATATGAATAAATTACATTTAAAAAATCTTGAACTTTGACGCCAAGAATTGTTTTCTACCCAAGTAAACATTAAAATGTCTGAAAACTAATAATTTTGAACTTTTTTATGGAGTGGGAAGGGATTCTAAATCGAATTATGTCACATCTCAGTTGTTCCCCCAAATGATGATGTAACTGACATGAGGGTTAATCATGATTCCAAGCTAGTGGATCTTTTCTTCTTCTTCTTCTTTGATTGTATCGATCATAAAATTGACTTGATTTATGCTTGGCCTTTCATTTGGAGAAGGATTTATGCACTTCAATGCTACCTGTAGTAAGTTGACCATCCTTTCTTCACTGGCGCCTTCTGTGGTCAGGGCCTTGTCGAAAACTTCCACTGTCCATTCTTCTCTAACCACTGAATTCACCCATTCAGCCAAATTGAACCCATTGTTCTGGACAGGCTTTCCTGTCAAGAGCTCAAGAAGAATCACACCAAAGCCATAAACATCAACCTTGAAGACGCTACATATCTGGGCGTTCAGATTATTGATTTTGAAGCTACTGGTTTGTGTGCGGAATGATTGGTCTTCACTCTCAGTAATCATTAGCCCATATTCGCTGATACATGGTTCCATCTTCTTGTTGAACAAAATGTTTGTGGATTTCAGGTTACCATGGGCAATCTTATCTTCACAAAGTTCCCCATGCATCGATGCAAGAGCTTTAGCGACACTAGCTGCAACTACTAGTCTGCTTTCCCAGTCAAATGATTGTCCATTTTGTGATCCTGAAAACAATATGACACAGGATTATATTTGATGCATAATGCATGAATTCAACAGGAGGCTAATTGATTTAAGCTTAACTGATACCAGCAGCACTCTTTTAAGTATCCTAGAAATTAAACCTAGTTTCTCAATTATTTTGAATTGGGGATTCATCAAGCCATTTCTCAACCTATTACCCTAGTTGTAATTATTTCATTAGGAACTCCGGAGTTTCAAGAGAAACAAAAGTGTACAGATAATGATGAAATTACCATGAAGGACCTTGAATAGACTCCCATTCGGCTGAAATTCATAAACCGTGAGCTTCTCTTGCTCGGAACAATAATATGCGACTGGGGGCAATACATTTGGGTGTTTCACCTGGACTATTTTCTGCATCCTCTTCTCGAACTCTTCACTTGAAATGCCACAGTTTCTTAACCTTTTCACAGCCAAGATCATCCCATCTTCAAGCGTGACCTTGTAGAGGCTTCCGTGTTTTCCCCTCCCAAGCAATTCTGCCGGTGCTCGAAGTAAATCTTCAAATTTCAACCTCTGCTCCACTGGACTTTTAAGAAATACAAGCGACGATGAGGCCATTCCACTCTCAACAGATGTTATTGAATACTCTGATCTATTATCACAAGTTCTGTGTCCCCTTGACGTGCTACTAGGCTTGCTGCTAGTAGTATCGACTGCCACTTCCTTCTTCAGAACATCAGTTTTTTCTTCTTTTGTTTTCTTTTTCCTGACTATTCTCAAGGCAACTAGGAGTAGAACAAACAGACCAAGAAGAATATAGCCCGAAAATAACAGAACCTGATTTGTTGAACCTTTCGATTTCTTTGTTGATGGGGGAGTCGGTGGACAAGCAGTTGACAGTGGTTTTCCGCATAATCCAGGATTACCTGAAAAGCAGTCTGCACCAAACCTGCCTTGGACCTTAGGAATTGGCCCCCTGAGGTGGTTGTTGGAGACATTGAATTGCAGAAGATTGGAAAAATCGAGTTCTGGTATTCCTCCACTTAGCTGATTGTTTTCAGCGTAGAAGGTCAACAGCCCTGAAATCCGAGACAAATCTGGCAGCTCGCCAGAGAAATTATTATTGGATATCCCAAGCCTTTTCAAATTATTTAACTGTGGAAGAGTGTCAGGAAGGTTGCCAGAGAATTTGTTCCCTCTTAAATACAAGTGAGTCAAGTGTTTGCAATTTGATATTTCTTTTGGTAAAGTTCCAATAACATTGTTATTTTCCAAGCTCAAGAAAACAAGAGATTTTTTCATGCAGACAGAACTGGCATCAAGAATGCCACTGAGATTAAACCCGTCAAGGATAATTCTTCTAACATATTGCTGCCTCGTATCGCAAGTCACACCCATCCATTTGTCATTGCATGGGTCAGAACTTGTATTCCAACCCCAATTCTGATATCTTGGTGTACTTCCTACTGAAAGTTTCTCCATGAATTGAACTAGTGCCCGCTTCACATCTTCTACTTCAGAATTCGCAATTGGAAAGAGGAAAAAGATTACAAGGGGCAACGCCAAGATGGAATTTCGATCCATTTTTTTTACACTGACTGTACCACTTTGCTTTCTACTTTATGAAGTGATTGTAGGTTGATTGCCAATAAAGACTACCAAAATTGGTCCAGATGGCATCGAGTGACATATTATTATTTAGCAGCCGGCAGACTGGGAGAGTCAAAAAATTTTTGTCATTGTTAACGTCCCTTTCGATTGGTTTTCTAACAGTTTAACAGTGTTTGACGGTTCTAGAGACAGTGTACATGGACTCATCAGTTACAACTCAGTGTATGTTAGTTATGTAAAGATACAAGTGGAACTTTCTTCTTCATCCATAATAATACATGACAAATGCTCGAAGATAAATAGGGCGAGGGCAATTTAAAATGTAGTAATAATATAAAATTAAGTATTGAAAATGTTGTAACAATATAAAATTAAGTATATTATATGCATATGTTTAAATTTTTGATTGTAAGTTTCTGAACTGAAGATACAGAGATTTATTTTGAACTCGAAAAAGTGTTTGAAAAAAAGTTATTATTAAATAAATCGTTACCAAATACTTTAATCATTACTCTATAGTATATTTTCACCGGAAAACATCCGAAACATATGCATGAATGTCACCAAATTACAATCAACTTTAAATTTTACCCTAGATCCCTTTATTATGTGTGCGAGTGTCAGGAGTGGTGTTTAATAATCACTAATTTTGAAGTACAACGGCCTTCGTTCCCACTTTGATTCACAATACAATTAAATTTAGGCAGTTTCACGAAACTAGAACTTCACCTAATGAAGTTCCTTTTCGAGTAGGTTATCCATAAACATCTACAGCTGCCTCCTGCTTCTTGATTTTTATCACCAGCAATTTTTTGAACTTTGATGAGCTAGTAATATAATTTCAGCTGCTAACTTACCATCCTGTTTTATAAGAAATCAATCGTTGGATTTTTTTTTGTTCTTTTCTTTGACTTTGCCAAGAAACAGTACAGAACCTTACAAGAGATTAAAAATAAAGAATACATAACACTGGAAAATGATAGACAATACAATACAATCACTTATCTGTTATCTGGCAGAGTGCAAGTCCAAACAATCGAAAAGGATGAACGAACGGCTAGCAAGAGATGCTAACCAACTAAAAAGATAAGACGGAAAGTTTGATAGAAACATTCAATTATCATTTTTTTTTTTTCTTTTTGTCATTCATCTTCAATATCTGCCCTCATATCCTCATTATGTAAAATTCAATTCAAACGACATTTTCTATGGTGGGCAAGATCTGTTTTATCAATCACAATATTACAAGCTAAAACTATAATATAACTGAACAACTGAACTTAACTGAACTGAGCATATTGATTATAGGGGTTCATTGCCACTCTCACCAAAGTAATTTAATTCAATGATGGCAAAGACCCAAAGGTCATCATGGATCTGCATGTCCTGCAATATCATCATCACTTGAGACACTTTCTTCTTCACTGTTTTCCTCATCCTCACTATCCTCTTCAGCTGCGGCGTTCGTAATATTCTCCTTCTTCGCATATCTCTCACAGTACTCTGTTCTCACAAATAAGAGTTTAAGATAGACCGTGCAATTCCAAACCAGCAATTTCAGGAAGTGCAAATTCCAATTAAGTGGTCCCCCATTTATTATGAGAAATTAACTCAATGTTGAATTGATATTATGCTACACAAGAACATCTGTCACTAAACCACTCAAGTTATGTCATAAATTTGTACAACTAAAAAATCAGAAATAGTTAGATTACATGTGAAACATTCACCTTTCACTTTTTGATCATACAGTTTTCGGTCCTTCATCATCAGAGAAGCTGCATCACCATTGAGTGGGTCCGAAGGATTCGGATAAAGCAAGAGTTGTGGAAGAAAAACTTCAAAAATGTTTAACAGATCTGCAGCAACAATAACAAAATCGCTATATCTGTGAGAAATCCTAGTCATAGTCCAAAAAATAAGACGTGTTTGAGATTGGATAAAAGTGCGTGCAACCATAATAAAAAAAATGTACACGGACCGTTACAAATCCGCCAATGAAAGAATCGCAAATGCGTAAATATACGAAGATTGGCAATATAAACTGCATAATATGGGTAGGAATTTTAAGAATAGATGGTTACCAAACATTGGGCTCCATGATTGGTTAATAACATCCAAGCATACAGAACCAGACCTGTGATAAGGAAACTACTTGTTCACAGCAATTCAAAGTACTTGTGGCAGAAGATTCAATTTGAAATAATAAAGAGACAAAATTGGTTTTCAAGATACAAGTTACTCACATCTCATCTACATTAGGGTGGTATATCTTGTTCACAAACCCAATAGAAGGAGACTTGTATGGATAAGCATCAGGAAGCTCCACACGAATCTTCCAAACCCCACCTTCATAAAGGCCTGCAAGCATCATGTTCATATGACATAAATAATATTAAGACAAAGGGATAAAGTTTGGATAATACTAAGAGAAGAATAAGGATGTCACAATATTGCATAGTAAAAAAGGAGTATCATGAAAATTCTCACAGAAATTAGTAAGTATTGAAATCAAACAAGTAATAATTGAAACTAAACCTTCCAAATACATCCACATGAGTTATCTAAAAGTATAATATCTGCTTAGCTATGGACATCAACCACTTTATTTAATTAGGAACAAGGTAGGATCTTGAATGTTTAAAATAACTGAAATTTTGAAAGCGATTATCATGCACCCCAGTACAACTTTCATAGAAATTGTGGGATTAAAAGACATAAAGAGACTTTGGCCTCCTTGCAAGTTACTTGGAAACGCAATGGAAAAAAATCTGAGTTCTCTGTTGTAATATTAGTGAGCGTAGGAACTTTATTGCTTTCGAGCGGCTATTCGTTTGAGGTGAACGGCAAATGATGTTCCCAAAGACAGTCACAGAATCTAACCCAAAGCAAAAATATGTGTGTGTATGTGTGTGTGTTTGTGTGTGCACAACATACAAACACACATTGATCAAATGTAAAACAGATGAAAAGGCACAACTGAGAAGAGTCATCACTTTCTTTTGGACCATGGAATTCCACGTTAAATTCATTCAGTCCATCATTTATTGTCTCCACATTGTAATCACTCATCATCCTGCATGGCACGAAGTCAATTGGTAACCAAAGCCCCAAATAATAACACCGCCCTTAACTTCAATATGTAAAGTTAAAATTGCAAAATTGAACAAGTGCATTGGAAAAATGCCTAAGTAACGTTATTTGACTAATTTTAACAATAAGAAATCACTGCTTGATATTTAGGAAAAGTAACATTGAGAAACTTACAGCTTCATCACATCCATATCTCTCCTCTTGCTTGGAGAAGACATTTTAATATGCAATTAAAGTTCACAACCTGTTATATATCCATAAAAGAGATCCACATTTGTTTTTATTAGAGATCAAATTGAAAAATGAACAATGAAATCAATTATATTCATGTGGTGGAATAACACTAATACAAAATACAAAAAATAAGCACCTACCAAACGAGATATAGAGGCTCCAAGTAAAAAGAGATGGTAAACGAAAATATCTAAGTATCAGAAACCTCAAGTCAAATGCTCAAACAAGGAACAGACAACAAATCTGTCAATGAGAAGAAGGAAATGAGTATATCAAAACTTCATGGTAAACCAAACACAACCACTAATTAAGATGTAAACTGAGGTTCTAATTTAAGAAATAATGCTGAAAATTAACAACAAAGTTTTCGATGTACAAACACAGATTGCCAAATCTACTAACAAAGGTACCAAATAACCTGGAAATGTAATTAAAAAGTAATTGCTTTCACTCCTTCTTCTGATAAACAGTCAAACGTTCTCTTGGGAGATCATAACATTACCAAATAAGGCAATGCATAGTGCCTGATCCACAATGCAACTATCGCAATCACAGTGGTCCGAAGAAACAGGAAGCACATAAACAAAACAAGGAATTTAGATTTACAATCTTCTAACCAACGATAGTCCAACAATAAATAAGCTTTAAATCCCAAATATCGTCTTTCTTCGTCCATCTTCATTTTCCGTCTAATCAATCAGAGGCACAAATGTGGCCAATTCATAATCTATCGTTCCATTTTTTGAAAAAAATTCCAAAAAAGGTCCAAGCTTTTATATAAACCTTAGTTAAATCGAGATCTATGGCCTCCAAACTAACCAACAGAATTAAAAATAAAAGATAAAAATAGCGAACAATAAAAAGCTTGATGTCTTACAGAAGCTATTCCAAATTCCGATAATATGCAGGTGACCTTTTATCAATGAAGTCGACACTTGAGTTTCCGATCGAAGAATCACGAGAAACACAGAAAATTCGAAGATAGGATGTTGAGAATAGGGAAAGAAGAATACAAAATAAATTTATCGTGAAAAGAAACGCAGAGAAGTGTTATGTAAGAAGAGAAAGAGAGAGATTGTGAATGTCGACACTTCCTTGAAGCAAAAATATGCAACGTGGCACGCAAGTTACTTCAGTTGTTTCGTTTCGTTTAATTGGCTCTCGTGGTTATTAATCCAATTTTTAATCACCGATTTTGGAGGAAAAGAACACGTTTTTTTAAGAAAAAAAATAATTGAATTAAATTGTGGAATTATTTTCTATTTATCATTAAATATAATATTTATTATTGAGAATAAATTAATAGAAATTATTTTTTAAATTCTCTTACCCTCATCAATATATATTTAAAAATAAGATAGATAAAAAAAGTGATCACAGTTAATGAAATTAATTTCAAAAATTTCTAAGATTAACCGGTCAATCCCACGTAAAAATTTCAAAAAAATTATGTTTTAATTTAATTTAAAAAAAAAGTACTTAGATAATTTAGTCAAAATTTAAGTTTAATTACAAAAAAAAAAATTTCAATCATCACGATATTATCGTTGTAAAATTTATTATATAGTATACAAAAATCGTTGAAGATTTTATATATTAATATTGGAGTCGTTTGTAAAAGTCATTTACAAAAAATCATTAGTCATGGCAATGAGCGAAAAAACAAAAGAAGAGAAAAAGGTATAAAAGATGTTAATTTTTTTACATCGTCTAATTTTCATTAAAATGCTAATAAAAATTTATTAACTGTTAAATCACGCTAAAATTTGGCTTTCATATTTTTGCAATCTTATTTTATAATCTGAATAATAAAGATTGAATTTTGTGATTTATAATTGTAGATTGATTTGTGAACAATAGCCTACAAATAGATAGACGTTTCATACTTTCTCATTATATCCAATTTTTATCAAACATTGATATAGATTCGCTAATCATAGGATCATGTTAAAATTTAAGATGGACATTTTAAAATTTCTTTTTTACAATCTGAATGGCGAAAATGAGATTTTGAAGTCTTTTGCTTTAGTTTTAGTTCATAAACAATAACACATAAAAAAATAAAAGCTATAGATCTTTTTACTCTATTTAATTTTCATCAAAATATAGGTATGAATTTGTTAATCGTTGGATCGCACTAAAATTTAATTTGAATATTCATGAGATCTGATTCTAACAGTGGAGGTGGAGTTTAGCAGTTTTAATCTCCAAATTTGCCCATAAGTATTAGTTTGCATTTTGAAAGTCTCATCTGACCCTGAGAGATCTCATCTTGATAGATTTCATTCAACTCTAAGGTCTTATCATAAGAAGTTTCATCTGAACTTAAATTATTATCATAACAGATCTCATTAAAACCCGATGTCTCATCTCTTAAGGTCTTTTTTGATACCGAGGTCATATTCGAAGAGGTCTCATCTGAATCTGAAGTCTTAATCAAAGAGGTTTCATACAAATCTAAGATCTCATCTAACCTTAAGAGATCTCATTAAGATAAGTGTCACCTAATCCTAGGATCTCATCTCAAGACATCTTAGCTAACCCTAAGATCTCATTCAAGATTGATATCTTATCCCTTGATATTTTATTTCAAGAGGTCCTATCCAAACCTAAAGTCTTATCTAATTCTAAAGTGTCATCTAACCCTAAGATGTCTAATTTAACCTTGAGATCTCATTTATCCTTAAGGTGATTCCCCCTCCCCAAGATGATCACATCTAACTACAAGGTCACATATGATACTTTAGTGATCTTATTCGACCTAAAGTGATCTCATCCAACCCAAGGTCTCATCTAAATAGGTTTTATTTGACTCTAAGCTCTCACTCAAAATGTCTCATTCAAGCCCAAGATCTTATTTTAAGATGTCTCTTGAGAGTGATGATAACATACAAAACTCAAAATTAAGTATATATTTATTTGTATTAATATTGGGCATTTTAAGGTAAAATTAAACATTTTAGTTGATTAATCATTAACCTTTAATGATTATTAGATGAAGAACAACACCAAATACTTAGTGTCTCCTAGAAATTAAAATTTTTTGCCTTTCCCTTATTTTGACTGGTTGTAGAGAGAGACAGTTAAGTGAAAAACCATGAAAAATGATTAAATTCACCAAAAAAAAAAATGGAAAATCAACCATATAT